>JANIJG010015906.1:0-18702 GCA_024611175.1 Megaceryle torquata
AACATGTCCCTTCTTCCAATCACTAGGGACTTCACCTGACTGCCATGACTTCTCAAATATTATTGAGAGTGGCTTGGAGACTACATCTGCCAGTTCACTCAGAACTCTGGGACGCATCTCATCAGGTCCCATAGACTTATGTATGTTCAGGTTCCTCAGGAGGTCATGAACCTGATTTTCACATATAATGGGAGTGACTTCACCACCTTGATTCCTGTCTTGTGTTTTTTTGACTTGGGAAGTGTATTATCAACTTTGTTTCCAGCACAAATACAAAACATAGACCCATCCTAACTACTATGGAAAAAATTAACTGTATCCTAGCCAAAATCAGCACAGGTAATGCTAATATGACATATACTATTAAATAACATAAGTGGAATAACTATAGGGATTACACATTACTTGAGATGGGCTGAGACAGGACTCATCCAGTTTAGTTTAGCAAGACATAAAATTCATGCAGACTTCATGAAATACACTATTAATTCCAGTAAAAGTTAAAAATTAACTGAGGTTCTCATTAAGACAATAGCCAGTCTAGAAGAGTGCTGTACCTGCAGGCACATGAAGGTAATTCTTGTACTTAGAGAAGTAATGCTAACTAAACTTTACAACCTTCACCCACTACTATTGCAGTACACCTGGAGGTAGAGACAAAGCTTCAGCAATGGCAAGTCTTTGCAAAGCTATTCAGTGCTAACCATAGAAAAATATATCCCTCTGGTGCCTGAGGAAATAAAAATAATGGGGCTGTCTGAACCTACAGCAATTGCAAGCCCAATGTTAACTCCTTATTGCTTGTGGATCAGTATAATATAGATTTGTCTCATTAACCTGTAGCAAGCATTTCTAGCCTGAACTATAGAAGCAAATGTTAAAGGAAAAGAGAAGTACTGTTGTACTTTACACCTTCTATGACATCTTTACTTTCTTCCTTCTCCTCCTTTCTGCATCCTTCTTCCTCAACTGTTTAGGTGCAATAGTAAAATAGCATTCCTTAAAAGCAGAACAGAAAATTTCTGTCTGATTTACTGTGCTCTGCTGTGCTTCAGGAGTTTGAGGCAATTCACATCTGAGAAAACAGTGTGGAAAAGGAATGGGAGACAATGGACACCGGAGCTATAATGACATAGTTGCCATGATGTGAAATGATGGCCTCACTCTGGCTGCCCTTATCAGTTAGTTAATATTTAGCTGAGTGGAGCAAAGGAGATATAGCTGTATGCACTGCTGACATGCTAGGGAAGCAAACTAATTGGGTCATCCAAGCATTTAACTCTCTAATTGTGTTCAGCTGAAACATTCCAACAATGAGCATGGAAAATGCTACATGGAAACCTGTGCCTTGACACAAGTTTCTAGGAATGCAGGTCCATACTCTGTATTATATTGCTAGATTGGTCCAAGCTATTCCAATTATTTCCAGAAATATTTTGTATTTTGAATAAATATTTTCTCAAGGATTTCTAGAAGTAGCTAAAATTTCTTCATAATTTTAACTCTTCACTTAAGTACAGGCTTTTCTATTCAAATAGTTATTGGAGACCCAGACAAGGCTGACTAACAGAAGCAGATGCCAGCTTGCAGCTATTAGCAACTAGTGCAGTATTAAGATGGACATAAATTTGCATATTGAAGATGTTACAGCACCCCTTTCCTTGGCAGTTAGATTTTTATTTTACAAATGCCATTGACAGAAGAAATCTCTACTGGGCCAGTAAGAATCCTATGAACAACATTCCATATGCCAGGAGATTGACATCTAAATTGAGGAAAAGTTCACATTTCCTTTGAGACAAAATTAGTATAACTGGAGGTTAATGAAATAATAAAATCACTTCCTTTTATACCATCTGCTGAGAGCTGACAAGATTTTATTTCAGAGGAAACAGAGAAAGAAATGTATATGTTAAGCTCTTTGCCTTCCACTGTACATATGTGTTTGGAAAGACTGAACATTATTTACATTGAGCAGATTTTATTAGGCACTGTTGAGAGAGCTTGAAACATTAGTAATAAAATGTATGTCCTTTCTAGCTTCCTGTTCTCTTTTTAAAGTAGAATGATGGGAAGAAAATGTCAGTTGGAAACGTATTTCATTTGAGTTAGCCTATACTGAACATTTAGGAGTAATCTGAATAACTCTAGCAAAGAATTTCATTATTTATGTGACAGACACAGTCAGAGGCTGAACAAAGATTATATCATGCTATGCCCTTTACCATCATAAAGTGAGATTAAAGTGTCTCTGTCCAAAGAGTTTACAGTCTAAATTAGGGTTATAATCTTGCAAATATCTTTGGATGGCTTAAAAAAGGAGATAGTCCAACTGGTTGGAATGGAAATCCTTGGGTACAACTCTTTTCCACCAAGGAGCGTGGTAAGCTAGTACTATGAAAAAAGTGGGTGACTTTTGTACTCCATTATTCCAATTTTTGAATCATTATCCTGCAGGACACCAGATATCAGTGGAATGCATACAATATACAGTCAGGACTCTCAGCAGATATAAGTAGTATTCACTATCTTTGTTGGTGCCCAATAGTTTTTTTATGGCAAACAGACCAATCTTAAGCCTATTTACAAAAGAATCCTTTAGTTCTTAGATATTCTACCATGCAAGTATATGTAAGACATTTTGTTTTTCTGGAAAGGATTTCTTTTCCCCTCCTGTCACAATTTTTAAAAACCCATACATCATCTACATAGATAAAGCAAAATGCTCTTCTTTGACATATTTCTTGGGTTTTACTCTTACTATTTAATTAGTTCAATATTAAATGACAATAGCTACACCACAAAACCAAACTCCCAAAGTATTACTTCACAATTAGGGCTACTTAATTTCTGAATCTTTTATCTTCCTCTGATAAAAGAAGGTACTTTGATGTCCTTTTGTTGGGATAGCATCATCAGACAGCCATGGTCTGCAGGCCATTAGCAGCTTGGAGTCAGCCAGGCAGCTAAGTAAGTTGACTACAGGTGGATCCCATCCCATAAAAATCATGTTCAGTATGATGGGGTAAGTTTGCTGAGAAGGGATCTTCTTCTAATCCAGCTCATCTTCCTGCTCCTGAGGACTGCCTTCAAATTTATTGTGATTTATGTACATTTGCTGGTCTGTACGGCTATAAAGAATCATTAAGGTTGGAAGAGACCTCCAAGATCAAGTTCAACCATCTATCTAATGTTATCATGACCATTAAACTATGTCCCGAAGTGCCATATCTACCCATTTTTTTAACACCTCCACGGATGGGGAATACACCACCTCCCTGGGCAGTCTGTTCCAATACCTCACCAGTCTTTCAGTATAGAAATTTTTAGTGATGTCCAGTCTAAACCACCCCTGGTGCAACTTAAGCCTATTACCTCTCCTCCTGTTGCTACTTACTTAGGAGAAGAGACCAACACCCACCTCAGTACAACCTCCTTTCAGGTAGTTGTAGAGAGCAATAAGCTCTCCCCTCAGCCTCCTCTTCTCCAGACTAAACAACTTTGTAAACTTTATACTGGCATTGATATTAATTTGGTTGTTTCATTAAATTTGTTTTCATTGCAACCTGTGGATCACTTCTTTTCCTGATTCCCCTTCTATTCTGGGAAAGGGTCATGATGTGACAGAGCAACTGCTAGAATATAGCCCTGCATTTGGGCTAAATGTAGACATGTGGCTCACCATGTCCAGTGTTAAACTTGTATTAAAATCAGCCTTAATTTTACATGCAGTCTTTTACATGTTAAAAAAAAAAAAAGAGCTTTTCATTTCAGCTGGACTGGAAATTTAAAAGGGTGGATACTGTATCTCTTGCAAGAAATTGTTTTCCTTCAGTGTTTACAGATGCCTGACATGTGGTCAAGGAACTACGCAGACTGATTAAAAGCAAGCTCCTAATAATTACTTGAAGACATAGCCTGCAAATCTGTCATGACTTTGATTTGTATGCCAAAATTGTGGCATATCATTTCTATTGTCATCCACTTGAAACTTTAGATAGAGCTATTATATTTAATACTTCTATAGGAAAATGGAGATTGAACACAGTTATTATCCAGTGACTGTACATACTGCAAACACTTAGCTTTTCCCACACTTTGTTCAGTTTACAGATTGAGTTTAATAAAAAAATAATTTTAAAAGTAACATGGACACAACAATAAATTCCCAAAATTTAATCTGAGAAAGGTAATTTTTTTTTTTTTTCCAATTCTGGGTAAGATTGAAAAGTACTTCCATTTTTGTTATTTTATTAAAGATAGTATTCTACTGCAAGAAAATTGAGATTCCAATAAAGACTGGTGCACCGTGGGGATCTGGTGCCATTACATGATTGGGGACTTCTCAGTGAAACTGTATTTAAACCATCTCGTTTTACTAATCTGGGTTGTATATTATAGTGTAGGTACATCTTAACCTTACCTAGATTATTTTTTTGCTTCATTTAAGACTATTTATATACTTCAGCCTTCACAATCCATTTTGGGGATTTTCAAGTTCAAACAACTAGAGTATAAAAGTTTCTTTCCTCATCCCCAGATTCAGCTTAATAACTGCTGTTATTTGTAACAGTTGCCTTTCTATTTTTATTTGTGTCCTAGTGTTCTGAAGAAGCATCAGAAATGCATCAAGGTGTAGGAATCATGGTAAGAGATGAATACACATTAACATCCCAGATAATTTAATCAAGGACTATTTTATTACTAATGGTGCTACAGCCAATAAAGCAAGGGTCTGACATGTTTCTCATGGCAGAATGCACCAACAGATTGACTGCCCTAAAGCACCTGTAGCCTCCCTTCTGTAGTCTCCTCTGAAATCTTGTCCATCCCAGTCCCCAAAGCTCAGCAGCTAGTTCTCAAAGTCTGCTCCAGCAGAGCAGTCTTGTAACCTTGGATCAGATCACCAGAGTGAAATTGCAAGAAGCCACATCTGAGGCCTTCATGTCACCACCCTCCACCCAGTGTCTCAGGGGCTGCCTTTGTCCTCAGCCCTCACCTTAGCTATGCTGTAGGTATAATGTAAGTGTAGGCAGCGACCTGCCTTTATCTTTGGCTTCTTGACCAGAATTCAGATGTGCCACCTCACTAGCCTTCTGTAGCATTTTCTGGACTGCCAGCTGCACCCATTTTTGCTGATGGCACTGTCCTGCCTGCCTTGCTGCTGCCTTTGGCTCCTGGCTCACCTCCTTTTGCAGAGCCCCTCTTTTGGTGCTGACACCTTGTCCATGAAAGAAATGAAAATGATTCCCCACTTTCCTTGCCAACAAGAATTGTCATTTCATTGCAAAGAGTGGATTGAAACTTAAAGGAAAATCTACTCTTCATTTCCTGCTCAAAACATCCGTGAATATACTACTGACAACTTCAGAAAGGAGTGCAATGGTCAGAATAATATTTTTGGACTGAGCTTGGAAGTGCACAAAACTTCATTTCACATACCACAATCTATGATTACAGAATAAATGCAGACTATTCTGGACTTCATCTCAGAGGCTTGAGGTTGCCAGTTTATACAGCCTCCAGAAGGAGAGATCTCTAATAACTGCTGTACCATATTATGGCTGACAGCAGGCAACAGCTCTATACATTTCACACTCTCACAATTTCACCTGCTCTCAGGCTTTTCTGAACAAACAACATAGAGTTAGGAGATTACTGGAGTTTGCAAGTGAAGTAAACTCTTTAACTTCCAAAGAAAAGATACTTTTGTAAAATTGCCTATAAATGTGTTCGAGGTAATATTTTGACCCCCAGTAAAATCAGCCACAGAATTGTCAGCTTCAATAGAAAGAGAACTTCAGCCACAGCAAAATCTATTAAGAGTTCCTTCAGAACAGATGCTTTAGTAGAAATATTTTTTAAAGCTATATTATAAGGTCTACTGTCAATTACATATATCATCTTCCTGATATTAGTGGTCTGAGCAGAGCTCATCTAGAGCAAAGTAAGAACATTTTAAAAATGTGATTCTTTGTTAAGGAGCGGAAAAGTTTTAAAGCAAATTTGAGTGCTGCAAAAATTATTTAAAACTTGCCATGTTTTGCAGAAGATTTTCACTTATAATTTAGCATTCAAATCTTCTTTTCAGTACTGATGAATGAAACTGGTAAAAATTTTTCTAATTTTTCAAAATTTATCATAGTTTATGGTGTCTGAAGTTGTTCAGTGTTGTGATATTTGCATTTGCTGAGCACAGCATGGAATTCGTCACAAAGGCATGGCTCCACTATATATGCTGCACTTAAAATAGGATATGATCCACACAGAGTTTTTAGGGAGCTCTGAATATTCTTGGCTTTTGCTGGCATAGTCCATCCATCCATCCATCACACTCTCCTTGGGGTCTAGTTCCTTAGCAAGGGTGCTGGCTCAGTAAAATTCAGTTCAGTCCCTCATCAGAAAGAGCACAATACATTTTCTAAGATGCACTTGTCTTACACGCCAGAATAGTTTGCCATATTATGTGGAAAACATTTTCATTCATACAGACGAGAGTGAATAGATTAATGAAAAAGATGGATGCTCCTCAGATTTCAAAAGGTGGAAGATAGGGAATTGGCAAAAATCCTGGATTTTCCGAAGCACAGTCATTGTAATTAGGAATATATCTAAATCTCAAAATGGTGAAGAGACTTTTCACCCCAAAGCTGACCTGGGATTACAGGAGTAGACCATCTTCCTTGTAAAAGCACAAAAATTACTGAACAGCATACTGTCTTGGTGAAAGCTGAACTTCATTAAACTGCTTCAGTATGAAGTTGATTTGACCTTCTGTGTAGGTAAAACACTAAAAGCAGTTAATATAAACACTGTGTTGTTGAGACAATTACATTATTGTTTTTCTTGAAAGTATTCCATTGTCCAAAAATATTGGACAACATTGTTCCACTCCACTGAACAAAAATGTTGAAAACACAGCAAGCACACAAGCCTACTTTGGTAGTAACATTACAAAGGCATCAAGACTTTTAAAAATTATGACTAATTTAATAATTGTACAATGCTTTTCAGCAGACATGCTACCTAGATGAAAATATCCAAAACATGCAATCAAAGACAAGTTAGAAGATGTGTTTGGAAGTGAACCATGTGCCTTTTGAGCATAAGAAAATTAGAATAAGTGACAGCAAAAAGGTTGCCTCATTTATCACTGGAAACATTCTATTGCTACAATTAAATGTGAAACAATTCAGAAGATTATGTAAGACAGTATTGTAAGACCTGGTGCAAGTTTCAAAAAATTTAATTGAAAAGTCATATATGAGAATGCTTTTTCAAACTAAAGCAGTCTCCTGAGACCTTATTAAGGCTGTAAAACCCAGATATTTGCGTGAAGTCAGTAACCACATCCTGTTACATGTTATAACAATCACACTAGTAAGAGTTATTGCTGAAATTCTATACCACAGCAAAACAAAAGATATGGATCTATCCAAAGGATAAATGGAAATATAAATAGTTTTGAAGACTATCACATCTTTTTCTTAATTTGCTTCATGGGAAGTGTCCTACAGTAGAAGTATTTCTATAGTTTCTCTTGAACTATACACTAACATCTATGTTCCTAAATAATAAATTAGGTTTTTATCTACATGTTAAAAAATAAAATTATTTCAGTTCACTGGGAAATTTATTATTTTTCCAACTGGTATCTATCTTTGTTTCATCATTTACTCATTCAACATAAATGAAAATAATATAATGAAAACTGAATATGTAATAAAATCTATATTAGAATCACTAAAAATACACATCTTCATCAGTGAAAGTGTGGCTGGCAACATGTCTTTGATGAACAGGTTACATTTATGCAACAATTTCAGATTCTTCTTTTTTCCTTGATATTAATCTGTGATTTGGTAATCAAAAGTCTAAGGGTGTTCAGGTTCTCATCAAAACAAGCTATGGAAGCACATTATACTTTCTCTTCATAATAAGACTAGATGAGGCTTAGTGAATGCAAAAGAATAGTCATGATACAATTCACCTTCTCCTGAGTCACAAAATCACATAATGTCTTTGGTTGAAAAAGACCTTCAAGATCATCCAGTCCAACCTTTGACCCAACACTGCAAGCTTGCCACTAAACCATGTCCCTAAGCACCAGGTCCACAGGCCATTTAAATGCCTCCAGGGATGGTGACTCCACCACTGCCCTGGGCAGACCATTGCAATGTTTGATAACCCTTTCAGTGAAGAACTGTTTTCTAATATCCAGCCTAAACCTCCCCTGGCACCGCTTGCAGCCATTCCTTCTGGTCCTGGATAAGACAGATCTGCTTTTTCCTTCTAAAGCATTCCGAGCTCTGCCTGGCTTGAGAAATGACAGTCAACATGCTTGAACTTCAAAGAATTTTCACTTTTGATCTATATCAGGCTCTAGGACCTTTTGGCTTCACCGAGTCTAATCCCAGACTTACTGTATCTAAGGTCAAGGACAGTCACTTTAAAGAAAATTACGTACTGAAATCCCTCCATCCCTCAGCATTTCCTTCTGCCCACAGAAAAGTATTTATGCACAGAACAGTACAAAAGTCTCTTCTGAAAGCTATCACACCACTTGTATCACATAGTTACGCATGTCCCTGCACAAATAGCTTTTATGGTTTCTTTCATAAGTGTAACTGCATCTTCCGTTGCTCAAATATTTTTGGAAATCTGCCTTTCATGACTAAGCCAATCTATTCCCTTTTTATTCTCCAAAGTTTTCCCCTCTCATTTTTCCTACCTTTTACATCAAATTAAACTTTCTGAAGACAAAAAAAAATAAATTAGCATTGTGCATCCCGAAGGACGCATGATAAGCAAAATAACATCATAGCAACAATTCATTTTCTATCCAGCTCACATGTAAGTTTATTAAAATTAACCATCAGACCCTAGGACTATGCATCTGTTTCACTTGATGTACAGCTCAATCTTTGGAGTGACTCTGCTTGAAGCATCATCTTTCAGGGTAAAAGAAACCATATGCACATTTTACAAGCTAAAATAGCAGTTTTCCCTTTTTCCCTCCATAAAACCTCAGACTGAGGTTGGTAGTGTTCAGTGCTTCATATTGCCTACCTATCTAAGTATTTTTGTGAGCACCTACAAAAGGAGAAACAGCAAAAGTGTTCTTTTTTTCACACAACTATGATCATAAAGAATAAATGTAAGGAACACTTTTCAATATACTTGTTTTAGGTGTTAAGAACTTCTGAATTATAAAAATAATTTGGCAGTCATATCCAATGAGAAGAGAGATCAATTTTATTGCCATGACTGAAAGAGATGATAAGACTATTACAAAATATATTATGTTTCATGTGTCAAACATTATACTTGTAATATTCAAATATGTGTATTTGCTCAGAAATCCAGTGCTTCCAGAAACTGACTTCATACTTAAACAGTTTGATGTCTTCAGCATCATCCAGGTATAACCCTCTAACTTACAGATAAACTCTGAAAGGGAAAGAGACAATTCCAAGTTACAGAACGAAAAATATTTGTCATTCAAAACTGCAACCTACTCTGACTTTCAAATGTGATCTGCTCTGTACAGAAGTCTAGAGATCTTCAGAGATCCATTCATAATTAAATTATTCTGTGGTTCTCTGACGTGATGTTACTATGTATGTAAATCATGAATGTATTTTTCAGAAACTCTGACACACACTGGACTGAATGACTGTCTTTTGAAGACTGTGTAGGTATCTGCTGTTGTGTAATCACAACTGGGACTTCAGTGCATCTCTGCTTCATAAATTGATCATCAATTGAGACAGTGTTGGAAAAATGAGCATCTTTTCATACTATGATAGCAAGCAGTACAAACTATCTCTTAAGAAACCGTTTTAAGAACTATCTCCCCTTTTGCTGCCCTGAGCATCAGACTAAACTCTCTGGGTTTATATTACTAAAGGCAGATTCCTTCTAATCAGAGCAGTTCACGTTATTAGCCCTTGTGGCAAAGTGCACTGTCTTGGTAGCCCCACCTACCACCCTTATTCTGGGTGCTTTTGGTGATTTCTGTTACACTCAACATTATTTCCTTGCTGCACATATAAATTCAGGTGCTGCACCCACTTTTGTGGTTTATTTTCTTGAATTATTATTAGGAAAATCCATAATGGATGGTGTAAGTGTACTATGTTCTCACCATACACCATACTGGTTTGCATAGCAAAATGAACTGCTTCAGCACATTCTGGTTTTTTCAGTATTTTCAGGTGCTTTGTTCCAGACCAAAATCATATTATGGTCTTCTCAGAATTTCTACCTTGAAATTTGGTAAGTGGCTGATGAATCACAAACTTTCAGATTTTTCTTATATTCCAGTGGTTCATTGTACATTCTTATATAGTACATAAGGGAGATTACAAGGACACTAAAGACCCCTAATTTTCCTTTTCTGTACTACAGTCTTTTAGGTTACTTTCTCTGAGTTAATGATTTCAGTTGTCTCAAGCAATATAAAAATTAAGAAAAACACCTACTTTTTCTTATTTACTTTGCTATAACCCACTGATTTCAGACAAAAAGGTGAAATTCTGCTTTGCAATCATTTGTTTCAGTTCAAGAGTGATTTGCTTCACAGCACTTTTCACTGTGCCGTTTTCGCTGTCCATATACTTCTCAGCTTGTTTTGTTCTCAGCACTAAATGTTGTTGAAAATTTACTCAGAACTAAACATCTCAGAGACCTCTTCTATCATTCTGTTCTCATGTAATACAGCATCCAGTTTCAAAAGGCTTATGCAAAAATCTTTAAAATAGTCTTTTCTTCGATGTTCTCAGAACTGTGATGTATTTCAGAAGGAAGCACAGATAGTTATTTTTGCATATGGTTGCTGTTGGATCAATTGTCCTACCTGTAAGTCAGTAGAAAAAGATATTCAGTGTGAAGAGAGCCAAATAACTAATTTTGGGCTGTTATAAATGTTATTCTCCTCTATCATGTGTTATCAATTTACCTGAAACAGTGGTACCAAGTAGTTAAAAGAAGACTGAACAGACAGAACTGTTTCTCACAAATGTTCAACAATATTTTTATAGAAAAAAAACAAAACCCACATGGGAGTGGAAAATCCTGGAAGAATATGCTGCATTGAGTCTCTACTAAAATTACATGTCATGATTTTGTACTTGTTAAAGTAGCTGTTTGTTCTGCTTTTTATTATCAAAATGAGTTTTATCTCAAAGACTTACCTTTGGAATAAAAAGGAGTATTTTCAATTTTAATTCTCAGTCAATGGCTGTCTCTTTCTTGCCTTTGTTGTATTGAAAACACATTCAGTTTATTTTTCCATTCTTTTCACTCCTTGCAGAACATTGACAAGGTGTGTGGGAAGTAGCAGCAAGAAAAAAAAAAACCACAAAACAACAAAATCCAAACACACAAAAAGCCCATAAGGTAGACAGCATTTTGATCCAGGCTTACTTAAAATCTTGCAGGCAATGGAAGAGTTCTGCTTTGGTGAAATTCCTTCAGTGAGATCCTAGTCAAACAAAGCAGTTAATACAGTGTGATCCCATGATTTAATTCAAGCAGAGACCCTTCAATGAAAAGGAAATAGTTCTGCTAACAAAGAGCTGCCTAATAAGGCCTCTATTTCACATGTTAAGGTATCATCTCACATACTGTGCCTTTGTACCGTCAGGGACTCATCTTTGCCCAAAACTCATGTATTATAAGCAGGACAGAATTTGATATCTATTATCTTATCAGAGCCTTAGGGAATTAAGAAGATTCTTTTCAAATATATTGCTACTAGATTCAGAGGAACAATGAAAGAAAGGAAAATCTGTCTTACAATCATCAGTTATGAGTGGGATAGTGCCATTCTCCTCTGCAGTACTTGAACCACAACCTACAACAAGCTTTCCATCTCCTAAGGAAGTGGGAGATCACTCTTGACAAAGCTCAGTTGCATTTCTCTCCATTACCCGTGTCCTGAGATGAAAGTGATGAGTCTGAATAACAGACTGTAACCACAAAGTAGTTCTAAACACAGAAAACAGATTGATAGGCCAATAAGTAAAGTAACTCTATATCTACCCTAAGATTCTTTCAGCCAAAGGGATATAGCCCCCCTCCTCTTATTTCGGTTTTCCTTGACCTACTATCCAAATATATGAAATTTTAAAAAATCTGTTTCTGCAACGTGAAAAAATATTGTCATCAACAGAACTATAGCAGCAAATCTTCTATTGAGAAACTGAGATGAGTTGATCCTAGATGTCCTGCAAGCTTCTTGCTAGTTACAAGTATTTTAATTGTTGCAATTTTGAATTCCCACAACCACAGCAATAAATATGTAACTATTGTATTTATAGTTGTATGTTACTCCCAACAAAGCAGATACACAGCATCTGATCCCATATGACATCAGTTCCATCTATGCCTCTACCATTCCTCCAATACTGTAAGCTAGCATGACTATGATAAGGTCCCTGCTGGTCTTATAATTCAGATTGCAAAATCAAGGACCTGTAATCCTGAACTATCTGCTCACATCTAATAGCAGTGTTTTATAATCAGTTTGTCCATAAATAACACAATGTGAGGGACAATGGAAAGGTAGTCAGCCCCCCCCCCCCCCAAAAAAAGAAAAAAAAACAATTATAAAACCAAAGCAAGTATAATATAGTTAAAATTCTTAAAATTCTTTCTCTGAAAAGAGGTCTATTTTGGGGAAAGGAAGGTAATATTTAAAAACTCATTAGACAACAAGCAAACACATGACAACGTATTTTAAAAAGTAATTCTTAAAAACAAACAAAAGAAATTTTAAACCCTCAGCATTTACCAACAGCTACCACACTGTGGCGTCCTATGCTAACACAGTATTTGACTGTAAATTGAAAAGAAATTAACACTCGGAAGAACAGAAACACTTCTGATAATCCACTGCAAGATATGTGGGTAAATGTTGACCTTTTAACAGCAACAAATGTAAAATGATAGATTTTTCCGCTCTCAGAAGGCTGGGTGAGTTATTTTCTTTAATTAAGAAAGGTCATTTAATCTATAATATTTGGAGTTATCTATGAAGAATTTCAAACTTCTGATAAAACTTGGGGTATTTTTAATGAAAGAGTTTGTTAGCTAGAAGAAAAAGGAAAATATGACTCTCCATGTAAAGTTTGTTTGGCTGTACTGAATTTTTCCAATTTTTTTAGTGACATAATATTCATGCTATTGTCTACAGTTTTACTCTAAAATAATAAGCAGTACATTGTTTTATTTTTTTTAAAAGGATAACTCAGAAATCTTGCTGCATCTTCTGTACACATAAGCCAGTATTGTTGGGATAGATAGTTTATGGTGGATGTTAAATAGTATGAGAATAAATTGAAAATCTGAATTAAACACCACGGTTTCATTAATACCTAAAGATTTGATCATGATTAATGATGCTATAATGCATACTTAAGGAATGAAATATAATTTGTCTCACATAATGGGTTACCACCTTGTCAGTTCATGAGACCCAATTTTTCTGTGACCTCCTAATAAGTGCAATACAGTCACAGGTTCATTAGCCACACTTTTTGTATGACCTAGAAGAATACAGTGGAAAACCCAATTGTGAAGTCCATCACGAGTCTGCTACAAAAGCATTTTAAATTTCTGGGCTGACAGCATTAATGCAGTAAGTATATATTGGAACAGGTGACTGATCAGCAAGAATCACCCAGTTCAGTCCTATGTCTTTTCATTCAGGTGCACCAGGCTCATTGGTTGTTCCTGACAACCTGACAGATCACTCATTTTGTAGCGCATGTTTCCTTTGAAGAAACATATAGGAAGGACTATTCCATTCTTAATGGAATAGTCTTACTTTATTGGAAGCCATCTGCTAGAGTGCTGTTTTGTGGGACACTTTCAGAGTTTATGTAGAAGCTCCTTACACTTCAACACAGCAGGTCTAGAAAACCCACAACCTAAACCTTTTGTTACCTACAAAGGTTTGTTCCATTTGTTCAAGTGGGGGGGTATTGCTATGTCAAGTGCTCTAGGTGGTTATCACAGACCTATGAATTTATTACCTTATCTTGAAGAAAATTACTTTCTGTAAAATTGCTCACTTCAGCTATCATAGCTAATGCAATGTGGATTAAGACAAGGAAAGCTGACTATACTGTAGGAGGAGCACAGCCAGACCTTCCACCAAGAGCTTAGAAATGTGACATGACACATACATAAGCTAGGAAGTAACAGTATGGCAAGTTGGTTAGCCTGAAAAATACAAGCCTCTTTCTCTGAGGTGTGCTTGACATCACATCATGAATAGCTATTAAATTCCCTTTAGGTTTATAAAGTGCACTCAGCAGGTATTCAACAGAAAGCATAAAAGATTTTATGCCAAATTAGACACAATGGTGCTTCTCTCGATGTGTGAATGACTCCCTGGAACTTACTATCTGATGAAGTACAAGGTCACAGAGAAACTCCCCAGCCAGCTTTGAATCTGAGCTTGGGTTCAAAATAGTAGTTATAATGATGAGATGCTCTGCCTAGACTAATAATGTATATATATATACACTTAGTATTCCTTCACTAAATTACATACAGTTAGTTGTACTGATTTATAGCTTAGTTGCCCATGCATGAGAGTTTCTTAAGAGATCCTGATTTCAACATATAGCTTTTATAAGCCAGAAGGAAAGATATAACACAAAGTCCTGCAAACACACCTACCCCTTCAGCCCCTAATACAATGGCATTTACAGTTATAAGACAACCAGAAAAATTAAAGAACAGAGAAATGACAAAAAGTCCCTACTAAGCACTTTAAAAAGCCAACTCAATCATGTGCCTACAGCATCTTCTACAACGTCCATTTTTTATCTTGCCAACAGGGATAAGCACAGCCACAAAGATGGAACAGCACGGGAGTGGACCTCATACGAATCATCAGAGGAAGTACGTTATTATCTTGGAATACTTTGATTACTAAAACTCACACAAGCCATAACCCTGTAAAGACAGATATCTCCATATAGATAATAATAAATCCCGAGGCAGAATGTATTACATTGCCATATAGGGAAGATTGCTTCTGACATTTTTTTTCAACATTTCTTTCCTATTTTTCAACATACCTTACTCAAAGAAGCCTGGACTTTTCAAAGGTGTTTAAGGACCTGTAAAGCCTTAAACACCTTAAGAAGGAAGATTTTTAAGAAGTACCTACTGATGTTCCAAAAGTCATGTGTCTTTCCAAAGTCAGGTGGTTCATCTAGAAGGTCTTTCTTTCAGTTTCATCCTCTTGTCTTTTCTTACTTCTTTAATTTCTTTCCTAATGTTTCAACAGTTTGCTTTATTCACTTAACAGTTGTATATTCTTTAAATCCATCCAAGAGTCTTTAAATTCAAAGGAAAAAAAATAGTCCCCCACTTTTTTAGCTTAAAGGTCAAAAATAAAATACAGATTTAGGGACCTGTCTTTCAGTCATCAGTTCATATGGCCATGTTCTCATGCTCAGTGGAAACTCATGCTCAGTGGAAACTGCCTTCAAATAATCTCACTAATTAAAGAAACAAAAGCCTAAAATAACAGCAAGAATAGATTCAGGTGGCAGGAGATATGGCTCTGAATTCAGACATTTTTCCCTAATCACTCTAGGCCATTTCTTATTTCTATTTTCTTATTTTCAGTTGTTGTTTGGGTTTGATTTTTTGGTGTTTGTTTATTATTTGGTTGGTTGGGTTTTTTTTGTTTTGTTTTGATTTGATTGGTTTGGTTTTGGTTGTTTTTTGGTTTGGTTTGGGGTTTTTTTAGCACTCATCTCAATTTTTAAGCTTGAATTTTAGTGTACATACATATATTTTAAGTGTAGTCAGAGAAACATGAACTTTACTTCTCTATACTCCCCCTTTTATCTCAGTACATCATTTTTAGAACACAATAGCATAACAACCAATAATAAAGTTACACTATTTTTTCAATGATGAGAAATTCAGAGAAAAAAAACAAAACAAACAAGTTCAAGATACGATTTTTCAATGAGAAGGAGCAATCTGAAAACAATCAAAAATACATTAGGATGGGTGACATGTTCAGTAAATTGAAGGCAAGACAATTCCTGTAAATCACTGTGATATGGTAGATTAAATTTAAAGCTTCCCAGGCTATAGGCATCAGACTGTTCTAGCTGGCTTCTTATAGATTGACATCAATTAAGACTGTATATTTGTTTTTTCCTCTGGCTCCTACAATATGTCATGTCTTTCTGATAAGTTGCCTTTTCCAGCTGGGGAGAGGGAAATAATTGGAATGATAAAATCAAGAAATATTCTAACTTGGTCAGAAGAGTATTTCCTGAGGTAGCTCGAAATATATTCTATTTCATTGACTTCATCTCACAGTAAGCAAATAAAAGTTTAGCCAATTAGTAAAATTCTAAAGCTGAGATGTTATTTGAAGAAATGTTGTGGAGGAGGAAGCACATTTACATTATAGAACAAAATAATCTTCTGGTGTTTCGTGTCACAGAAATTTAAGTATCCATAAAAGACCTAGGACTACCTTGTGACTGAGGTGAAACAAGCAGGTTGTACAGTAGTAAAAGTAGTGACTGTCCTCTTTGGTTTAAAGTAGACCATTCCACCGTCAGCATGTAGTTAACACAGATGCACCAGATGACATTTTGTTTCATTTTAGAGATTTGATGTTTAATATAGCACAGAGACATATAAGTGCTCATATTGTTTTGGTTTAAACTCATTCACTGAGTTAGTTGGTTTTGTTTGGGTTTTGTTTGTTTCATTTCCACAACATAATGAGATAGTTTTATTTTTACATTAGAACTGGTTTATAGCTCAAAATAATTAGACACTGAAATTAAAAGAACATGAGTTTTGTTGAATTGATGCCATCAAAAAACAGATTTTAAGAAAAGAAACAGTAATACAAGACTAGTTCTGTCCTAAGTAATCAAAACAATATATTATGAAAATCAAGTAGATGTTTAATTCAAAAGAAACTTTTAAAGGAGTTTTCTACCTAGGTATTAATTTTGGTCAAACATTGTAAAAAGTCTAGACATCTTTGATCCAAGGAGTTCTTGAGCTAAAGTAAAATTACTTATTTACTTAAATTACTTATTTACTTATTTACTTAAATTACTTATTTACTTAAAGTAAAGTTACTTATCTGAGTGGGTTTCTCAAACTTACTGGCTTACATTACAGTTGCATCGTAGAGAATTTCAGGTTAAATGGAGAAAGTTTTCAACTGATTTCAGTGGAAGAGGTTTTATTAGATGCAAGTTGAGGAGTTTCTTTAAAGTGTCGTGATGGTTTCTGAATTTGAGAACACACACAAATGAATAAGAAAGGACTGAAAGTTAACAGAATCAAATGAAGGAAGGAAGAAAGAACAAAGGTAAAAAAAATTCATAATGGTGGTAAGCTTATTCACAACTGATCAAGCATGAAGATGTCAATCATCAGGGAATTTAAACTCTACCCTCTGCAACATACTTCCCCGTGTTTCAGTTGACTTATTTCCTCAAAATCTAACAGTACTTACAAAAATGCTACATATGAAAAAGGCAATGTAGAAGTAATTGATTATCTCTTTATAGAAAGGACAAGCAAACCATAAAGGACACAATTTGTCCAAGATGAACTTTTAGACCTGGGAATGTCTTCCCCATCTCAGCCTTACATCAAAACCTAGCTCTTGATTCAGTCCAGTCACATCTTGAGCATTTAATCCACTCTTCCCTACCTACACTTACACCAATAAACAGATCTTGTTTCAGCTGGAAACTTCTGTAACATCACTATCTCTTTTCATAAATATACTACCATCAGGGCACTCATGATGATCATCAACAAAAAATACATATATATTCCTATGTGCTTGCATGCTACATTAATAGTGTATTTGATTCCAAGGAGAAGCTACTGCAAAAAAAAAATAGTTTTGTCAGCTGAAGGAGGACCACCATATTATTTTGAGTTTTAAGGTGTAATAATCGATATCGAGGAGCAAAAAGAGCAAAATAACACTTTCTAAAGAACACAGAATAGTCTTACCATTCCTATTAGGTACCAAGAAAGATCTAGCAAAGACTTACCTCTTTCTGACATTTTATGGCTTCCCAGCAGAAAAGCTGATTGTGCTAGTTCTCTCAGGCTTCACCCAGTAGAAAAAGGTGGAATAACTGTTACAATACTCTCTGTGCAATAAGAAATACTTATCTGGAAAAACAAGAAAGTAAGACACACATTCTAGACACTTTCTGGAATTAGTTCTTTCTGAAGCAGCATGCTCATCTAATTTGAGCTGGAGAGTCCACTCAGCACTGAGACAGCTGTAGGAGAGATATGTGGAGTTAATATAAGCCATTTTATGTCTTCTCCCCAATCTGATCATGCATTGAGCGCCCTTGGTTAAGACCCATAAAGAAGATGGTTGATGAATATATCATCTCTTACAATTTTATTTTGTCCTGCATAGACACAAGTGGATAGATGATCATCAGATGAGAACAAAAAAGAAATAGGACAGGAGACAAATTAGAGATGACCATACACCAGTTGGTGTAAATCAGTATTCACAATTCAACTGAAATCATAGAATCATAGAAATGTCTGGGTTGGAAGGGACCTCTAGTGGTCTTCTAGTCCAACCCCCCTGCTGAGAGCAGGGACATCTTCAACTAGAGCAGGTTGCTCAGAGCCTCATCAAGCCTCACC
>JANIJG010015908.1:0-37747 GCA_024611175.1 Megaceryle torquata
TTTTGTAGATAGCATGGTGCTTTGCAAAAGAAAGTATCATTATCCCTATAGAGATGCGGTCAGAGTGTCAGATAAATTTTAAAATTTGAATTTTCCTTTTGGTTTTTGGAATCTGTGCCTTTCTGTTGATGTTGAATGTACTTCCAAAGCTATTTTCGAACTGTTAGCAGCCCCCCAGCTATCAATATCTGACAAGTTGCATAGACTGTTTTGTTACAAATTTATTCTAAGTATTCCTTAAGCATAACATATATTCTTCCTGCATATTTGGATTGTGTGTTTCCTTGGTTGTGACTGGTTTTGCTTGTAATGACTTTATGAACACTTTATGAATAACAGAAGCCTTTTTCAACCAGCTCTATAAGCATGAGAGAACCATGTGAATGAAGGCTGGGCACTATTACTGCAGAGCTCACCTTCAGCTCTGTCTTCAGACAGAGTCATTTTGACCTGCCACAGATCACTGTCTCCTTCTGATACGCTAGTGTGCAAGTTATTCGAGGCTGTTCAGCACTTGGTTTAAGATGGTTTTAATAAAAAATGTTAAATATATAGGTAATAGCTTTTTCTAGAGAGTGCAGTTGACTCTCAGCCTCTAGGTTGTTTGGGTTTTTTTGGTTTGTTTGTTTTGTTTTGTTTTTTTTAAATTGTGGCTGAGGGCTTCACCATCTCTTCTGGGACAGCAGTTTTGATGCCAGCACAGTTTGGAGGCGTGTGTGTGTATCTGAGCGGTCCCGCTACCAGGCTTTTACTACTTCCATCAGCAGAGGCTGAGGCGGTTGGGTTTGAGGTTGGTTATATGTCTAGAATTAGTAACCAGGTCAGTCTAAATGCAGGTTTTGTTTTAGTGGTTGATTGCTAAAAGGACATTTTAATTCTCTCTCTCTTATTTGATACCTCAGCTTTCTGGAGGATTCTGTAAGTTTTTATTTTAATCAATGACCACAGATTCTATAAAGGTGCTGCTTGTGTATTGTTTGTCATTCTAGGTGTGAGATACAACAGCAGATGATGCTGATTCCTGTACAGAAGGGTCAGCAAATCATATTCTTCTTTGAATTTAAAACAATAAACTAAATCTGTAAAGCTTTCATGCAGTTGAAATCCTGATGGACTTACTTCACAAGTACTAGTTGAAAATGGTTCCTTAGAATCTCCAATGTCTTCTGAGCCTCCTTGCAAACCCAGCTGCAGCAGTCCTGAGTGAGTGCTTGCCTTATAGCTTACAGAACCCTCAGATGGGTGTTTCTGATGGCAGCATTAGAGCTTCTCTGACCAGTCTCAGTTTATCTCTTTAGTAACTCTGTTTCCTTAAGATCTGACAGAATAGGCTCCCTGCTTCATGGCTCTCAGTCTTGAATCAATGCCTTGTCTCAGGCTGGCCCAAAACAGCTGGGAGCTGCACCTATAGGACAGCATAACTGCTTGGTCAGATGGCACACATGGGATACTCTATGGTGTTTGTAACATCTAGCAAACTACAGCACAGTTTTTCCAAAGTTGTTGATATGACCTAATCTAGGGTGAAGTTTAGGTAGCTGGGATCACAACCACAAATGCAGACCATCCTTGTTGAATGTCAAGATGGCCTCTCAAAAATATGAGAGTGCTAGACCTTAGACATTCTTGGGATTTTTTTTTTTTTTTTTCTTAACAGAAATAAACCATACTATACTCTGGCCTGCTTGTACAACAAGTGAACTGTTTGGGCTAAAATTTTTCATTAAACAAAATAAAAGTCAGTCTAAGGCAGAATTCTAGCCTGGAAAGCTCCAGCTTGAATGGTTTGACAAAGCTAGAAGTAGCTGAAAACAGCTTTCTCATGGCAATGCCTGGCAACTTTAATATTTGGCAGCACTGGCAGTCACACCTATTGTATCAGCAATACTGTCAAGTGCTTCCCGATTTATTATGTGCCATTGAGATGATGACCTGTTTAGCCAAACATTTTCATAAATCATTCTTTTGCAACTGACACAGAAGACCAATACTGTGACATTTTTGAACACTTCTGAACAGCAGATTTATGGTGAAACAGGGCTGGTGATTATGTGGGTAATAGAACAGAAAAAGTACATATTGATGGATTGTGTTAAAACCACATTTCAGAGAGTGCCCTTGGGCTCAGCACTCCAACATATTTTATTTGCTTTGACCTTTGCACGTATCTTAAAAATGTTGACTAACCACCTCATGTTGACAATGTCACTAGGTACTTTGGGAAGACTTTTAAGTAAATGCAGAGGTGTTCTTAAGGTATTAAAAATGCCTTAAATGCTGCGGGCTTTCATGGAATATCAACATGGCGACCTTTGCTTTGTGGCTCTGATAGTTAAGGGCATCTCATTATAGATGCTGCAGTGTAACTTTAGTTTGACTCAGTGTTATGTTTCTTTCTAAAGAAAAACCAAAACTAAACACCTGCTAAAAATGTAATTCAGCCTGTAAACTTAAGGTAACCCTATGGTTTTATTATAGTTTTTGTTTGTTTGGCTTTTTTGTTTGTTTGTGGGTTTGTTTTGTTTTGTATTGCTATGTGAAGTGAATAGTAGAAAGCATTTATAACAGCTTTTTGGAAGAGGACTAAAAATACTTGCAGTTCCGTAGGCATTCCCTGTGTGGTTAGTAATTACTACCCTAACATAGATGATGCACCAGAAACCATAATTAGTCATCTTCACTGCCTACAAAAACCTTCTCGGAAGAAAGGAATGGGATAGCTTGTTCTGATGTTATGGCCTGGCTCACAGCTGTGTAAGCTGTTTAGGAGGGCTTCTGCAATTGTAAGGGCACTATTTGAATGAGATGTTGATTCCTGTCTGGGTGTTTGACCATCTCTGTAATTTTTTGTTTTTTAAGTATCATCAGCCACATGAAAATATCTAAGGGTTTCAGACTCTGTTTTTACTGTCGAGTGTAATAGAGGATGTTTGATTGTGGAGCTGAAATCCAGGTTCAGCCTGTGAGCACCACCACAGTTTTGAGATTTCTTACTTTTCAGCCACTGACAGTCCTGTAATGTCAAAGTCCAGACAGGAACTGCCTTGTGAATTGTGTTTCTTGAAGCCTCCAAAAGTGCAGTTAAGATTGTGGCCTCAACTCCTTGTGCTTCCATCATAAGCCACTTCTGATAAGGCACCCTGGGACACAAGCCACAGGAGTCATGCCTCTTTGTCTGATTGTGTTTGACTTTGTGTGGTGCTGGGGGATAAAATGGACACAAACGCTGGAGACACGAAAGTACAGGCTGCTTTTTCCAGCTGCCAAGCCCTTTTTCTTTGAATCTGAATCAGCTCCTAAGTAGAGTGCATTCTGCCCAGTAACACTGCAAGGCTTCTTCTGTTACTGCCTTCTGAAACCAGCTGGGGTGGTTCAGATACTCTGAAATAAGAAATACAGCTATAGCACTGATAGACTATTATTTTGATAATACTTTACCATTTCCTACTAATTATTTTGTAATTCACTGTGTCAGCCAAGGCATGATCTCCTTCATGTCATAAACATTTGTGTTTAAACAATATGCACGTCTGTCATGATGACAAGACAGGTCTCTGTTATGCTGGGAAAGAAAACAAGGAACCTTGTAAAGATTATTTGAGAAATTGATTAAGAGTTAAATGACCTTTTAAATTAAGATCCATTTGAATGGATTTGATGCACCTGACCAAAAAAAAACCCCTTGAACTCTTTAACACTTTGGAAGGATGTATAGGCACTTATTTTCACCTTTGTGTTCTGTTTAGATCACATGTATTTCTGAGAAAAAGACATCTTGGAAGGCAGTCATACCATGTAGATGTGTCTGGGAGCCAGGTGAAGCTCTGTTGTGTCATAAATTCACCAGTTATCCTGCTCTCTGAGACACTTCTGGTTTTCTCTTGTACCCCAGGGTTAAATTCTGTTTGGAAATAATCTGATGCAATTTCAATAGGTTGTAAACTGCATTTTGTTTTTCTTGCTTTTCTAGAACAGTGAGGCAGGGATGATAGTCAAGCTCCAGATAGGGAGGAATACCTTTAGCCCACTCCTGGACTTATGAGGTAGTCTGGAGGAGAAATACTTGCATTTTTGTGGATAAATTTTGCTTTTTCTGTGGGTGAACTGTATGAATACTAGTAAGTTTCATTAAATGCCTTTATGTCCTTAAGACCTGCTTAAGTGAGAGTAAATGGAATAATATATTTTAATAGCTATCAGTGAGGAATACCTTGTGAAGATGTTTGGAAGTGTGTTGAGAAGTTAGTTTGCAAGATGGCTTTCCGTTAACATTTATGTAAGCACTGATTAATAGTTGTTGAGATTAAGCAGAAAATCACCTGTTTTACCTTGTTTCTTCTCTCTCAGAAAAGTCCTGTCAGAACAGGCAGATCTGAAGATTTGACAAGACAGCTCAGTGGATTTTTGGCCTTTGGGTGAATTGGGTAGAAAAAACAAATAAACCCAAACAATTTGAGTGGAGGGAGGAGTGCTGTGTTGCAGTAAGCAGCTGCAGAGAGCGCTGTTACTGGCTGACATGAAATGGCCTGGCCACTTGAAAGTCGTGTCTCAGAAGCTTTTGTAAACTCAGTATCTTGCAAGCTGCTATTGATTCTTCAACCTGCTAAGATGATGTGAGAGGAACTCTCCTGTTGAGACTAGCAGTGCTCAGATATTATGTTCTCTTGTCTCAGAAGCCAACGTGTACTGTGTCAGTGCTTAGCCGCTCTGTATCTCAGGTCAATAAAAAGACTTTTATCTTCTTCCTCCTCCTTTTTCTCATCATAGTAGTCTTAGTACCTCCAAAGTGTTGTAGCCTGATGGCCCTTTACCTCCCTCTTACCCTCACTGATTACACTTCTGTGCAGCCCTGACCTACATCAGAGAAGAAGAGTGACCCTTTTTTTTCTCCCCATATTCAGTTCTTGATCTCTGTGAACAGAGAACCCAATGAAAACTGGTCTTACTTGCTGTAATAACACTGATCTTGAAGAAAGTTAACAAAGCATTTCTGCTGGACTGGTATAAAGGTAAGTGAGATTGTATCAGACAATTCAAATGGAACAAATATTTATGTGTAGCACCCAGGGTAGAAACCTAAGAACCTCAGAGGTTCTAAGAGATCTTAAAGGTTCTAAGGTAGAACCTTAGGTAGAAACCTAAGCTACCATTAGTACTTGAGTGTTGAGCCCATAACTGAGTTTTAATAGAACTAATCTCTCGCTATAAAATAGTGTTTTAATGTTATTGAAAAACCTTAGCTCTGAGTATGGAGGTTGCAACTGTGTCACTGTTTACCTGGTTGAAGATGAAAGAGGAAGCGGGTAGTTGGGTACAGTCACCTGTTACTGGCAGTCAGTTGTCCAAAGCATTGCTTGAATGAGTTCTTGTTCAAAATCAAGGCTATGCATGAGTGTGGGAGGAAGCTAAGGAATGCTATAAGAAGATACTGTGACATTCTGGAGACTCTAGGTGGTTGATGTGTGTGAAGCTGTTAATCTGAAATATTTCTGTGTATACCATTTTGGCCAATGAGTTCATTAACACATACACACCAAACTGGAGGCAATGGGAAGCACTGAATTTTTGCAATTATGGTTTGAGAACAAAATGGTGAGGAGAACTGGAGGATCTATGTTTTGCCCTCTGCTTTTAGCAAGAGGGATGTGGGAAATACACATTTCTCAGGAAGAACAAAAGAGTAGAGGTGATAAGGAAGGGAATAAAAAGAACTGAGAGAGAAAAAGAAAAGGTGGACCTTGACTGGGAAGTCTGGGGCAGGCAAAGGCAACAGGAAGACATAAGCAAGTTGTTAGAGCAGTGTAGCTGCTTGGCTTTGCTGTCAAACCCACAAGGTCAGAAAATGTGAATTAACTGGGAAGACTTCATGAAACCAATTGCAATCTGCCAAGAGAATCCTGGGCAACTATCATAAGGGACTGACACAAGCCTAAATTTAGTCTCAAATGACAAGAAAAAAAAAAAAAAAGGTGAACATGCAAGGAATGTATTTTCTTTCTTTTTGACCTGTATTTCTCATGTCAACTAAAGAGTTGTCTTAGTTGTTGAACTACTGAGTAGAGTCAGCTTGAAAAATTACTTGTTACATAGTTCTATATGGTAGGGTGTATCTGGATAATAGTCAGAACATGTATATAAGCTTCTAGATATAACAGGCAGGACTTGTCTTACTGGGTGAAAACAGTTGTGCTTTTCTCCACTCCCTACCTCCCCAGTATGATGAAACCAAGTGCCATGGTCTGCCAAGACTTGGTGTAGCTAAAGAGTTCTAAACATTGGAGTCTGACTCATGCTACTTGACTGGCTAGGGTATTTTGTTAATCAAAATGTCTCAGCTTTGTTTTTCCTTTTTTTCATAAAAAACACTTTTTGTGGGGAAAAAAAATACTAAAAAGCAGATGAATGTTTATTCAAATAAAAATTTTTAAAAATTCTTAAAAGCTATATGTCTGTCAAAATTAAGGGAGTAAAAAGGAAAATGCAACTAGTTTCTCCAAGCCAACTGTACATTTTGAAACATACAGTCAAGTAATTCTGCATTTTTCTGTGTTCAAGATGTCTCTATCTGACTGGGTGGAAGGTCCTTGAATTTCTTCAGTTAAATGGTAATTTGACAACTATTGCCATAAACCAGCAGCAGAGCATATTTGACAGTGCAATTGTTTTATTCTGGAAGCAGATTTGTTTGGAAAATGCAAATTAATTTAATCTTACTGTCAGCAGTAAGAGGTTTTGTAAAGGATCTTCATCAAAAAGTTTCTTCATTCCTGAGTGGAATTTCCTATCAAAAAGTTCTGTGAAAGAGAAAAACTTTTACAGAAAGAGTTTTCTGGTTATAGTAGTGGAACAGGAATCTGAAAGATGGGTTGTATTTTCAGTTCTGCCACTGACTGTCCCTGTGGTCTTGGACAAATCACAACTGCCTCGTTGTTCAGTAGTATTCATAAAATCTGAGCAATTTGATTTTTGGGTAGTTGTTTAAGGAAAACTGACCTGTTCAGTTCTTTAAAAATGAGTGATGGACCCTAGGTGAGACAACTTAATAGACACTTGCAGGAAATACATAGGCCAAATTCCTTGCTTGTTTTCCCACCATGAAATGTGAACAAATACTGGTTTGGAGCTAGAACTAGCAATTTGTGAGAACTTCTGGGATCTGGAAAGAGAGGCTGGAATTGGTAACTAAATACAAACTTTAGGAAAACTGGGATTATAGAATCTCTGAAATGTTTTATTTTAATATCTTACCCTGTTACATTTTATCAGAAAAGATTTGGGCAATAAGAAAGACTGTTTGGGTTCAGCCTAAGCATTCCATCTTTTTGCTCTTGCTCTAATGAGTTCTTGGGGTCTTTTATTAAGTGACAGTGTGCAGAGGCATGTCCAATAATTCACTCATCAAGAAGCTTCTTGGCTTCAAAAGAACTAAGGGTTAGGAAAGCAGAACTGGCTTGTAGTCCTTCAATTTTTCTTGTTTCTGGGGAAAGGATAAATGGCCACAGCTCTTCTGAATGCATAGCTATGACTAAAGTATCAAATTAACTTGATGTTATTAATGACCTCCACTGAAAAGCTTTGCTGAATTGTAATGTGTTTAGCGATACTGATCCAGCTGAATGTAAGGGGGCAGGACATCCAGTATTTTGTTACAGCATGCAAAGGCTTGTACCACTGACATTGGGAGTGACTTAACTTGGGTGTATTAGTTTGCATAGCTGTATAGCTCTAATTTTGAAATGTCTTCTGCTATCAATAACAATTAGATTGGCCTATATAAGAACTAGTAAGATTTACTGGAAACACCATGGTGTCCCAGTTCTAGAGTTATTTACACATTTGCTAATGCAACTGATGAAGTAAGAAAGAAATGTAAATGTTAATCCAGAGAATCAAATGAAAAAAAAAAAAAAAAAGCTCATTTTGTTTCTTCTGAAAATGGAATGGAAAACCTGTAAGTTTCACAATGCTTCTGTTAACAAATACTGTAAGTTTCTTTAAACAAAATTGATTGTTCTACAAGTTAAATGTTATTGTCATTCTTCTCCTGTTGGCTGGAGATTTGCTTTCATAATTTTTCTAGGAGTTAACTAAGTTAACTTAGCTTTTCATTTTCTTTTGTAAAGAGTGATGCTTCAGGCTAGAAATTATTTTTGGTAGCTTATGTCTGCTTCTGTGGGAGAAGCTTTCTGTGTGTGGATAGGATGGGCTTGGAGTATCAGTCACCTGAAAGGCTGCCCCACCAGGCCAGTAGTCCAGTGGGTTTCTGTCAAGGTCACAAAGATTTTACTTGCCTATTTATTCAGTATAAAACAAGCGAAGACATCAGAGTGTTGGAGAAATTAATGAAGCTCTTTGTCAAGTGGGGAAATGGTGAAGTTTGCTGTCACATTGAGTCATCATTGTTTGCTGCCACCTTGAGTCATCATTGTCCGTTAGTTCATAGATAACATATGAATCGATACTAGAGTTAAAAAGAAGCATATTGTTAAATAGTGGTATAGACTTTTGGCCAGCCAGAGGTGATAACAGTGTTTTCCATTCAACTTGTTCATTGTGCTCATGACACTGTAAACATCAGAGATAACATTTAATACCCAACAAGACATGGTCCTCAGCAACCTGCTCGTGTTGAGCCTGCTTAAGCAGGACAGTTTGACTAGATGATCTCAAGAGGTTCCTTCCAACATCAGTAGTTCTGTGATTCTGTCAAGAATCAGTCAAGCATGTCCTTCTTGAGATGAGAACTTCATGCAGTACACAAGATATGGTCACGTGAAGACATTACATATGTCTTGCTCTCACTGCGCTTTTCTCACCTGCCAGCTTTTTGTCTCCTCACTTGGGTGTGAGCTCATTTTGAAGTTCCTTGCTATCAGCACAGCATTCTACCATTTGGAAGAGTTCAGTAGCATTTACAAACTCAGAGGTTTAACTGTTCATTCCCCTCTCCAGGTCACTGATTAAGATATTGAGTAAATCCAGACTCAACTCAGAGACTTGGAAGTTCTCACTGCTTCCTCCTCATTCTTAAAAGTGAGGCTTGAAGGTTTATCCTTTCCTTCTTATAATTTCAACCATTTTTTGAGATGTGAAAGAGCCTTTATTATCCAGGCCTATGGAATCTTAATTTGGTGTAGAAGCTTGGTCAAGGCTTTTGAAAATCTAGATACATTATATCTGCAGGATCCCATTTGTCTGCATGCTTACTGATACCCCTGTTAAGAAGTTCAGACAGCTGATAGAGAGATTGCCTTTAGCAGAAGCCATGGTCACTCCTTGACACAGACTCAGTTTCACTGTGTGCTCGCTAGACTTGCTGTTTTTTATAGACTGTGCATGTCATAATGCTGCTGGAAGTCAAAGAATCATAGAATGGTAGGGGTCTGAAAGGGACTTCTGGAGTTCATCTAGTCCAACCCTCCTGCCAACACAGGAGCACTCAGGGCAGGCCACACAGGAACAAATCCAGGCTGGTTTTAAAAGTCTCTAGAGAAGGAGACTCCACAACTTCTCTGGGCAGCTTGTTGCAGTGCTCCATCACCCACACAGTAAAGATGTTTTACCTCATGTTCAGGTGAAACTTCCTGTGTTCCAATTTGTGACCATTACCTCTCTTGTCCTATCACAGGGTATCACTGAAAAGAGACTGGCTCCTTCTACTTGACACCCACCCTTCAGATATTTGTAAACATTCATAAGATCCCCCCTCAGTCTTAAGTCACTCTCTAGTTCTTCCCATGGTGCTCTTTGGAGCCCTTTTTGTAAATGGGAGTTCATTGTCCATCCTCTGGCACAGCATCTCTTTGTGCTTATCAGCTACAAGCCTTGGCCAGCAGCTCTGCCACTCCAAGTCCCTTGGAAATCTCAGGTGAATGCCATCCACTCTTGGTGATGTATTAACCTCCAGTTTGCCTATTTGGTCTAATACTTCATGTGTACTTACTCTAAACTGATCTAACTCCTCTGAGCTCTCTGTTGTGATGAATGCGTGAGGTGTGGGATCTCTCCAATAGCTTTTGTAGTCACAGCTGGCCAGTACAGTGTGTTGAGCTTCTTGGCTGTAGCTTTATCATTCCTGAGTGCCCATTTTGTAATGCAGGCTTCGAGTAGTCCTACCAGCTCCCTTGCTGGCCTCCTACTCTTAGTGTAGTTAAGAGACTTTTTACTGTTTATCCTTGAGTACTTATAAGGCACTCTTCACATGCTTTTTCAGCCACTTTATTCTCTATATTTCACAGGCTTTTCTGTTCTCCAAGCTTGGACAAACTTTTTCTTTTGTTTTCAATTGTACCTTAATTTGAAATTACGCCCTACAAAAATCTCTTGCTTATTGTTAGTCATGGACAATAAGGTTTGTTGCAATCCTGGACCACTCAGAATCAGGCAAGATCCTTTTTTTGGCATCTCACCAACACATACTTTGATGTTATTGCCTTTGATTTGGGTAGCTAAAGTGCCAGTGCTCAGCATGCCACTTGGGTGCAGCATGTCTGGCTCTGGAATGAACAGCTGCTACTGTTGTGGTTAGTTACAAAATGAGCTTGTTATAATGAAATGGCTCAGTGCAGTTATGTTCACAGTACACAGTAGAAGAGGGATCCTTATGAACTGGGAAGCAGAGAAAATCTGAAAGCTGAGGATTGAAAGTATTTCAGGTTAACTTTGTGTTAGACTTGGACATCAAATTGATATAACTCATCCCTCCTTCACACTTTGTAGTTTCATGGGCTGAGGTGAGCTAAAAGGACCACCTGGGAAAACTGAAGTCTTCTGCATTTCAACAGGTAAACAATGATGACTACCTAAAATAGCTTAGGGTCAGCATATATGAAGAATCATTGTTAAGTGCCTGAATCCTGACCTTTGGAGGGAGCCTCCTGGATGTTATCTGCAGTGATGAACTCTGACTTCCCCAGTGTAGCAATGGAGAATGTATGAAGTGAAGATAAAAACCCTGATAGCCTATGGGAGGAAGAAATCTAAATGAGTTGTATCAGGATCTGTGTGAAGAGAGCTGTGTCAGATAACAAAGCTCTATTTTAAGCAGAATAGCTGTTGACCAAATGGAGGCATTAAGTTAGTCTTCGATATTTTAGTTTTCAGTGGGGTTTTCATTTTTGCTACATTACTTAAAAACTTATATGTCTATCACTTGATGTTCCCTTCTGTATATGCACTATTTTAAACAGAACTGTTGAGAGTGAAAAATGCATGTTGTCTACAGAGGCAGATTAGATCAATCTTTCTGGAGAAATTAGTTTAGCTGACACAACTGGAGTAAACGGAATCCTCCCTCACAAGAAATGTCAGGACCTAACCTTGCTAGGATGAATAAACACTGCTGGATGTTTATCTTGAATGCTTAGCATCTCAAGGTGTTCTTGAGGAAATTGGGTATCAAACTAAAGCATAGTTGTGGATCTGGCCCTGGTTCTGACTTTGTGTGGTGAGTAGTGGATTTGCCCCAGTTCTGTCCGGCACTGTTGCTACTTTGTAGCATTTTGTGATCCTCCTTAGTTTCAGTAAACAGTTTTTAAAGAAAACCATGGCTGGATGTGTTGTAGCCCATCCAGATATTCTTCAGCGTTTGAAGTGTGTGTGTGTGCCAAGTGTAGTTTATTCTGGAGTAGTGCTCAGTGACAGCAACTTTAGGTGCTGATTGATTAAGCGCTACCCATCTGGGTCCATCTGGGATAAATCCCTTCCCATATTAATGTTTTTTGAGGAGCTAAGGAATGGATGGATTTTTTTCTGGCATCAAGCTGACACTCACAGCCCCTCTTATAGGTTTATGTAGCCTGTGAGAGATACGGAGAGGGGTTGGAGAAGCTTAAAAACTTTTAGATTCTGAAATCCAGCATGGACAAGGGCAGAGGAGTTGGTTCATTGCGGTCTGCTTTTTACTCTGCCAGGCGTGCATGCATTGCAGAATAAAACTTGCATTTTTCTTGGACGTGTACTTGAAACAGCTTTTATCAGACCTTACATCTGTTGGTGCCCCAGGATATACAGACAGTAACTAACGCCAGGAAGCCTGGAATGTGACAAAATACTGGCAAACTGTGTTTTATCTGATTTGCTTGTTTGACACTGTGGTAGGAGTATCAATTAGCAAAGTGACTGTATCCTGGCCAAATGAAGGAAAATTTATGGTAAGCCAATGTCTGCAACCCTCTTTGCTCCTTTGGATGTGTCTGTCCTGCAGCGAGGTGCTATGTCTGTTTAGCATGTAACATATTAGATCCTTATGGCTATTTCTCCTGAACAGCATCTGTTTCTCCACAAACAGTGAATAGAAAAAATACTTTAGGCTGTTAGTGTATAACTGTCATGCATTGTGTAGCTCCTCCTTGTTTCTGAAGAGCTCAGAAACAGTGGTGAAGTTGCTCTAAACTTAAGACTGTAATCTGCTTCACTTAAAAAAACCCCCCAAAACCCTGCATCACAAGTGTGTCACCCCTCCAAAGGAGTCTTTTCTTGCAAATCCTCTGTTTCACTACCATGCATAGGTGATGCGTGGAGTGGCTAGAGGGGAGAGGACAGACCTTTAATCTGTACGTCTCCAGTTAGTGTGCTTGCAAGCAGACTTGAGCGTATCTGACTAGAAATAGATTCAATGACTTAAGGACCTGGAATGCTTGGAGGATGGAGGTAGTGGTCTCCATAACTCATTCTCTAGACACTGTAGGGTGTGTGTATGAAAAAAAACCCAAACAAACCCAAACAAAAAAACCAAAACAACCACAAAAGAAAAAGCAAGGTTCTTTTGTTTTGTTTTGTTTTGTTTTTTAAATCACACTCTTGGAACTGGCTGTTTTAAAAACAAAATAATTGTGAAGTATGTGGAAATGCTATTTACAATTTAATTGAAACAGTACAGAAAGGATCAGGTTGAGATGTGCATGGGGGCAGATAAACCTGTGAATACTGGAGTTAAAAATTCTTATATCTGTAACAATGAAATAAAATTAACTCCCAAATCCCATTACTTATCCTGCATTTATGGTAGCTAGGGAATTTATAGCTTAAAATTTAATCTTGATTTTTTTTAATTCATTTTATTTTTCATGATACCTCAGAAGCCCTTTCTGTAGTTGTTAGTCAAACAGTATTTTTAATACTTGCCTGACAGATACATCCCCTCTATCCCAAGTTTCTTCTATCTTCCCGTCACTCTCTGGAATTAACAGAAAACTCTTATACCTGTTGAATTGTGTATTGCCATTGACACCGTCTAGAAAGAGCTTTGAAAAATGGGTATCTTATTCAGAAAAATCTTTGGTATACTCAATAGTACCATCAAAACTCTTGGTCTTGAAATAAGTGCTGTCAGCTAAAGACAGATTAACTGCCAACTATTAAACTTTAAAAATACCAACCCACTCTTGTGGGCTCTATTTGAGTGTTAACAGATTTTGGCTTTTTCTTGGTAGGGAGTCATTACTGATTGGTCATTGGCATAAGCCAGTGTAGGAAAATATCAGTCCTTTTTCAGTAAAGAGAGGAAATTTTTTTTTTCCCGTCACTGAGGGATTCTGCAAAGCTTACCTTGAAGGTTAGATAACAATCTGCAAGAGTGAGGCAGAAGGTGCAACAGCTAGCTGTAAGGATCTGGGGGTTTCAAAGTCCACTCACATCAGTGATGAAGGAACTGAAATACTTGGGCATTCTCAGAAAAGGAAACATGTATTAAGATAAGCTTCGTATAAACTCTCTGACTGATCACTTTCTGTCACTTTTGGCCATCAAAATGACAGGTAGTTATATCTCCTCTATAGAGAGTTCAGCTGACATGCTCTTTGTATTATTGTGAAACACAGAGACACCTGACTTCATCCCCTAGAAAAACAGAAGTTTTCCCCATTCCTGTCTAAATATTCCTGTTCCATGATAGACAAAATTCTCTATCTTCTCTCCAATCATCACAGGCTTTCGGAGATGAAGGTAAGCCTACTACCTAATGTAGAGTTTTGAGCTGTGGGTTCCCCCTTACACGCCTTGCTCCCTTTTCCCAGCTGGGGGATGCACAAAGGGAATCCTCACTACCACAAGTTCTCCAGGAATCTTTCTGGCATTAAGGAAAGCAAGTATAAAGGAAATGGGTCTAGCATAGTTGTGACGTGTATCTATTACCTGTGACAAGTCAAGGTTAGAAAAGTCTAATTATGGATGGCAATTAGCTTGTCTTTCTACCTCTGTAGTTGTGTCCATTTAAGGCTCAGGGCAAGCCCATGTGAAACACAAAGTAGACTTAGTCCCCTTCCTCCTCTCTTCCTACCAGGGGATGGTAGAAAGGGAAATAAGGAAATAGAAAAAGCCTGACCCAAGATGGGAAGTTAAGACACTAACAAATTTAGTGAATGGCATGAGGGAAAAAAAAAAAAAAAACAAACCCCAAACCAGAAAAATTAATATTAAGGGCAGAAGGATACAGAACTCTGTACCAAACCCACTCTTAGGTGGTGATGGATGCATGACACACATGGAGTCAGGGCCAGCCCTGCTGAGATGCCCTTGCAGCTCCCAGAGCCCAGGAAGGAAGAGCCCTCACCTTGACTTTCTGATCTCCCTGTTATATGGAGTGTGTCAGGGAAGGGGAGGGAATAACAGCTGCCCTTTGACCCCTCAGGGTCCTGGGGTTACCACCTGACTGTCCCCCCCAGGTCTGTTCACCCTTAAACCACAACAGTAGCATGTTGCATTTTCTTTTCAAGTAGGAAAGTCATAGCCGTGTCCAGGTCCCTTAGCACTGCTAGTTTCCTCAGCTTTAAAATACAGAAGCATCCATATATTAAAAAAACCCCAGTAATAATAATGAAGTGGAAGGAAAACACATTAGCCAGTTATTACTTACCTGCAAAATAACACAGATGTCACTTGCCAAACAATGTTCTTGCAGTAGTTAGGGTCAACCAGTTGTTCCTGGGTTGTTCATCCTCTACCAGGACTAGGCACATGGCTTGCTCTTGGCTATGAAAGTTTTCAAAGGTACAATTTTATCGAAGGTATAACTCAGAGTTCATATGCTGCACCTCTGGAAAAAGTCTGACCTACTGTACAGGTATAGACTAACTGTATAGTGTGTGTACTGTGGCTTTTGTGGTGGGAATAGAGCTATATCATCTGCCAAACTGGAAACTTTGGACACTGACTCTTGGAGCAGTTTACCATTCTCACAGCAGGAGAAGCAATAAGTTCTAGAAAGTGGCTTTCCAGAAGATGGAAGTTCACAGTGTTTTTATTTAGGTGTTGCAGGATGTGGTAGTTGTATAGTAATGGGACATGGATGAATACTTAAAAATCGTAAGTGCAAGCATGGAGATTTAATGTATGTCTTGTCACTTTTCCTGTTAAGTGATCTTAAATGAGAAAAAAATCACCAACTTTCTAATAGTTTGCAAGTAGCACATATAGCTGATGATATATACGTTTTTGAGCATACTCTCTGTGTTGCTTGAGAATCCGAGTGGCTTCAGGAGGAAATGGGCATTCAAAGGTTTCACAGGATACTTTAGGATATGATTGTTTAAAACCAGATAAAAATCAAAAGGAAAGCAAATAGATTGAAGGAAGACTTTTTCTAAAAGTCATCAGGAAAACAGTGCTAGTCATATTTTAAAAATACATCTGTATATCTATGTGTTTTCTTTTTTGGCTTTGCAGTGTCTCTTTTACTGTAATAAAACTTCTCCCATGTGAATGGAAAAATCTGGAATTAATGACCATTTAAATATAAAATTAAATTAAGGTTCCTGTTCTCAAAGAGACTAAACTGTCTGGCATCTGTCATTTGAGGAGGGAAAGCAAAGTATTACATTACTGGAAGGGAATAAATCTTGGTTACTTAGATATTTTTATATTTTTTTAATTGGTTTATCCTTTCCTGATAGAGATTTAATGGTAGTGCTCCTTATGTCATAACTGATGGATACTTGAGTTAATTTTCTAGATAGTTTATAGGCATTGACATACATTAATTATGCTTTTTTACTTAAAGATATTTTAATTGCATGTTGCCAAAACATAGAAAAAGTGTGGTCAGATATGAAACTTTTGCCTAATGGCAGAAAAAAAAAGAGGAAATAAATTTATGGGAAAAGATTAAATTTGCCCAGGGACAAAGGCATCACTCAGTGTATGAGTTTTGCTTCCCTAGTGGCTGGACTAATCTGCTTTTGCCAGAATCATATTTTTATGTTTTGTCTTGAAGAGACTAGTGAAGCTGGGAAAAAAATCACAGAAATTCAGTTTAGATAGCTGTTAAGAGCTGGAAAAAGTTGATCAGTCAAGAGAGTGAAGAACTGTTGCTGACAGATTCAGCTGTAGCAGGAGTCTCATTCATACTGCAGAGTGGCATTTTCCATGTTTCAGGACAGTCATTCTGTAGCTACTGTTAGCGCAAGGCATGACTTCTGTGTCTTGTGGGAGGGAGACCTCGGTCCCGGAGAGAACCCCAGCACATCAACATAGCAGTCCAGATATGAGTTGTGTAGTCCTGGACTGGGATGGTGATCTCCTCTGATACTCTTCAGGTGCTCCCAGGGGTCTCTTCTGGGCCTCTCCTGCAGTGACTCCAGGCCCCCTCCCTTCTGGGGCCAGGTGGCAAACATCTGAGCCTGACTTGTTCAGGTTCCCGTGGCACCTAGCTGTTGGCTGTTGCCATCACTGGTGCTCATCCTGTGCTGCTCTGGAAGGCTCTTCATAGCAGTGTCAGTGAGGGACAGGATACTGTCCTGTTCTGGTAACTGAGTCTGTCCTGTCCTCACTGACAGAGGTTCACTCTCCTTTCATGTCAGTTTAAAACTGGTCCGTGAGCTTGTGGCTTATTGGGCTGAAGGGAGATGGGTGAGGATGACAACAGTCAGCCTGGTTTGTGTGGTCATAAGAAAAACAAGAGTTCTGCTAAATGTAATTCTGAACCTACATTATCTATTTTCAAATGTAAATGTGTTTGGACAATAGGATCCTTTATGGGAAGAACATGAAAACTGAGGGAAGTGAGAGATAGCTGCTCTTCAGGCACTGTATTTTGTCAAGTTCAGGAAACAGTGATGATGATGATGATGTCTGTTCTTTATGGACAAAACAATGGTTTAAGCAAGAGGCAAAATTCTTAACAGACCTGCTGGTTGGCATAATTTGTTGGTGGTAGCTTATACCAAGAGCTTATGATTGTATTATAGGGAACAATCCCAACCCATGAAGTTTAGCTTCAGGTTCCTATTGGTGATTCTTTTGTTATCATTATAACATCCTCCCACTTCCAATAGGAATACAGGAGGGATGGCAGAAAATGGGACTTGTCCAGCTCTATCTGGCCCACTCTCCCACTGGAGGCTAATAATGACTAAAAGTGGATAGGTGGGACTCAGAGGTTTCTCAGAGTAAAAGTCCACTCTTTTGTGTAGTCTGTGCCCAAAGCAGGTGTGCCATGGATGCTGGACCCTGCAGGGAACTTTTACGGAAGATGGCAGCACTTTCTTGTATTTTCCCTTTGACACTGTTTAAAAAAAAAAAAAAAAAAAAAGGTAAGTATAAAAACTAAAAGGCATTTCCTACATGTGAACAAAACTGCAATTCTCTTTACAGTAGTAGAGCACAATGTGTAGGCATCTGAGTGACTCTATTGTTTCCCTTGGAAGAAGACGTATTGCATAAGGTTTTGTTTGAAGTACTATTTTGGAACACTTGCAGCAGAAATAGTCTAGTGGTTCCTGTAGTTTTTCTTTCTTTTAAAATCCCTCAGCTTGAGCTCCCACAGGAAAGGAAATCTTGATTCTTTCTCTTCTCCATGGCTTTTTCTAAATCCATATTGAAGGCAGGTTGGGTTGAGGCCTTGCTTTGAAATTTGCAACTGGAATTTGTGATGGGAAATCTTTTGAAAGAGAATTTTCAGTAGTGTGTATTTTATTTTAAACTAAAGTCAAATTATTGCAATCCTTAATTACTTTGCTTTTTTTATCAGTTTAATAATTCTAGCTTTCTGCAAGTGGTATTCAACACATCTAGTGTACTTTTCATTCTATGGCTAACTTTCATGGTTATCCTCTCAGTCAGATAATTGCTGTTATTTATTTTACAGATGGGAAAGAGAAAGCTGAATGCTAAAGATTTGCTCAGAGTCTTGCCAGTAGAGAACCCATGCCTTTTGAGGTTTTTTGGCTTTTTAATTTTTTTTTTCTTTTTTTTTTTTTTTTTAGGCCTCTGCTTGGCAAGCAATCTGTGTAAATTGCTGCTGGTTTTATCTGTTGCTTTAATCCAGGGCAGCTCTACTGTTTTGAGGAACAATAAAATATATTAGAATATGAGTAAACCAGTCATTTGACATCTGAGTGATCTCACTGTAGTATGCTCAGTATAAGGTACCCATGACAAATCCTCTGTATCTTTGGCATGTGGAATAAGGACTGAAGCTTACTCCATTTAAGGTCCTATCACATGTAGTGGTCTGTATTTGATTACCCTGGCTTCATATGCCAGTGCTGCAAGCAAGCATCTGGAATACACTTCATCTTTCCAACTGCAAACAGAATAGGAAGTTCATCAGTGAATATCTGCATGCAGTTGAAATTCAATAAATCTTGGAGCTCTAGCTTTTTACTTTTTGCAGTGACAAGCCTTCATGATTGTTGTATATTCTGATGGAAGATGCAGTCAAATGTTTGAGCTTTGTCTTAATGCTGGATGAACAGATCTAGAATCAGAGATTTCATCTTCTGTACAGCTACACCTGTATTTCTCAGTCTTGTCGGTGGATAAGGCCAAGCTAAAGGAGTTTTGGACAGTGAGTTGTTTGCTCAGATCTCTTTTGGCTTCTGAAAGACAGATTTTGGGCTAGCCTGTGTTTGAGTTTTTCCATCTACCTCTCCATTTTCCTTCCAACGCTTTTTGTTCAGGCAGGTGTTGTGGACTGTAGATATTTCAGTCACAGAGAAAGCCTGGCCACAGCAGCTGCATTTTGCCTAGTGGTGTTGTAGATGCGACCTCTCTTGCTGTTGCAAAAACATAAGGTTTTCTGTCCAGGAAATTGAAATGTAATCTCACGGTCTATAAATAGGTGATCTGTCTAGGGCTTTGTTATCTTTGCTTATTTAAAACTTTATGTTGTAAAATCCAAATTTGCAATTTAATCCTATTATTTATGTCATGGATATAACCAATTGGGTACAGGGAACAGAGGATTCCCTCACTCTTCAAAGCAGCCATTGATAAATATGAAAAATATTTTGTCCGGCAAAGAAAGTTGTTATTGGCTCCTCAGTAGTAGGAAATTGTGTTTAAAACCATCTTCATATACACACTTCACTTTCTTGGAGATCTAAGGCATAATATGTTGTTGCAATTGAAAAACTAAAATAAAAAGTGCTCAAGGAAGATCTCTTTCATTGACAAACTGGGATTTACTGTGTTAGTTGCATGACATATCTTTAAGATGAACATATAGAAGACTTCAATATTAGTTGAATGTTACATAGTTGTATCATTGAAAGGATATGGGAGGACTATGCCTAAATGGTCTCTTTGCCTGGCAGAATTTTCAAATGTCTGAGGTGTGTTTTGGAGAAGCAAAGCAGCTGCCGCCGTTTTCACCTCTGGTGGAATTAAGGTGCTTTTGCTCCCTTTTCTTTTGGAACAGGAACAGTCTTCTCAACTGCAACTTTTCTTTTTTATTTTTCCTCTCGAGATATGAACAGTTAGTTGTTATTGACCACAGTTGTTCCAGGGTGAGGGGCAGCATATCTTCCTTGTGAGACCGAACACTTCTATGTGATACAGTAACAAAAGCTTGTATTTTTCTGTTTCTGAAAAAGAGAAAAATTGTACAGCATCATGAAGCTCTCCTTCAGAGTTATAAAGATAAGCATTTCTGTAGTTTCTTTCAGTTTATGGAGACAAATGCATGTCAGGCCTGATTATATGCACACATCAGCTATCTGTCTAAATAGGTTTGTGAATGTTGTGGCATTGTCCATGGGTACAGGCAAGTGGCTTTGTGGTCCAACACCAGTAGGAAGCCAATTGCTCTTCTAAACCTAGTGCTGATTTTCCATAGTTAAGAGATATTGGAAAGTGCTTTGCAGAGTTGTGTGAGATACAACAGATAAAGGTTTTATTGTTGGTTTTATGTGTTTCCCGTGTTAAAGCCTTACAAGGTAAAACTAGAACTAAGTATAATGAAAAGCTGAAACAAGCAAAATAAACTACTCCCTTTCCTATACCTCAAGAGATGTTTTCTGTTTGTTTTACTATATTATTATTGGTTGGTTTTCTATTATGGATGTTACAGATATAGCCTAAGGACATATTTTCTGCTGTTATGCATTCTGCAACTTCACTGACATCAGTGCAAATGTATATATATTTATCTGAGAATGAATCAGACATAGATAAGAAGTGAAATTCTCCTAATACATTATTTATTCAGATAATTCACTCTACGTAGAAGAACCACATATTCAATTTATCTTTGACAGCCCTGAAAAGCCTGCCAAATATCTCTGTATAAATTCCAACAATGTAATATATTTTCATGATATTTATTGAAAAAAATGAGAAGGTGTTTCACCTTGTAAATAGGGTATATGGATTAACTCCTGGGAGCAATGAATATTCTGGAGGAAAAGATGTGACAAATGGTTTTCATCTGTTTCTATACAGACTGTCTTAATTGTATAGTGGTGCCTTTCTTTGATGGGGATTGAGACACTGTCAGGAGCCACAGTAAATTCCAGAATGAATGATGGAAACACCATCAATGGTCACAGCTGCGTCAACTGATAGAAAGTATTCAGGAACAGATGGTTCAGTCACAGCATCACAGAATGCTAGGTGCTGGAAGGGACCTCTGGAGATCATCTAGTCCAACTCTGCCAAGGCAGGTTCACCTAGAGAAGTTTGCACAGGAACGCATCCAGGCAGGTTTTTAATGTCTCCAGAGACAGACGCTCACCTCTCTGGGGGAGCCTGTTCCAATGCTATATCACCCTCAAAATAAAGAAGTTCCTCCTCATGTTTAGATGGCACTTCCTATGCTCAAGTTTGTGTCCGTTACCTCTTGTCCTGTCACTGGGCACCACTGAAAAAAGACTGGTTCTATTCTCCTGACATCCACCCTTTAAGTATTTATAAGCATTGATAAGATCCCCCTTCAGTCTTTTCTTCAGACTAAAAAGACCCACTCCCTCAGCCCTTTCTCATAAGTGAGACGTGCTAGTCCTCTAATCATCTTCTTAGCCCTTTGCTGTGTCCTCTTCAGCAGTTTTGTGTCCTTGAGCTGGGGAGCCCAGAACTAGAAACAGTACCCCCAATGTGGTCTCACTGGGGCAGAGTAGAGGATAATCTCCCTCAACCCACTTGCCACACTTCTTGATGCACCCAGGATGCCGTTGGCCTTCTTGGCCAAAAGGGTACATTGCTGTGCAGCAAGAACTTGAGTCAGAGAAATGTGGTTCCCTGAAAGTGAAGTTTGGCCAAGGAAACAATATAAAATGACTAGTTCTGCAAAATACATGCAGGCTTTTTAAGCTCAGGTAAACCAAATATCATTCATACCTCTCGGCCAAAGATGACTCCTTCAGCATCCAAGCCTGAAGGAAGTTCAGGAGTGACTCACGGAAGACGCCATCACCTCCATGTGATCACCAGCTCACCATCTGGGTCACCTCGTTCTCTGTGAGGTATTTGAGTCAGACTCTGCCTGCCTTGTGACATTTGGCAGCATTTCAGAAGGGACTTTGCTGCATTTGGAAAGGTGCAGATATTCGTGTTGTGAGTGGCCCTATTGACTTTGTGTCCAAACAGACACTGGCTCTGCTTTTGGTTTAGAGGGCTTGTACATTAGAGTGCGGTCCCCACTGACTTGTCTTCAGTTCAGCAGGTGGTTCTAGCACTTAAGATCTTTATCCATACACTTGCTTCTTCTTTGCAATTTGTTTCTTTGCGTTCTTTCTCCTCACAAAGGTGCTCTGTTGTTTCTTTTTGACAGTCTTCTCATGCTTACTTATCTCACTAGTGTTTCTACACTGCATGTATGTTCCTAGCATCTGTCCCATGATTCCAGATGTTTTTGATTTCCATTGTGTACCAGGGCTTCTTGCCTCTTTTGCTTCTCTAACCATTCCCCCCTGAACTACTAAATTGTGTCAAGAAAGGAAGAATTTAAATGCTTGCTCTCTGTAGTATGAAATCCTTGTCCTAGTATTGTTGGCTTTCTACTGCAGGCAGAAGACTGTTAAGATTGTTGGGGTTTACTTTTATTTACTGTGTTTTTAATGAGAAGGGGTAAGAGGTGTTTTCTGAGGAAGTGTAAGGTGATGAATCACATGCACTAGCAATTGCTTCACTACACAGGCAAAAGCTGGGGGTCACATAGCCTATGTATAATTCACTCTCTCATGCTACTCCACCTTGCCTCTTCCCTGAATACAGTATTGAATTCTCCCCTTACTCCTCTCGCCTTTCCTCTTGGTTACGCTGAGCAAGATGGATTCAGTCTGAGGGAGAGAAAAAGTAATTCTGTTGCTTTCCTTGTACTGGCTTACACATCATCGGATTGAATCCATAACTGAGAAATCGTAGCATGCTGCTGATGTTACCTGTAAGTGTGTTGCCTGCAGTGAATTTGGTTGACAGGCTGTCAGTTGGGCATTTATGACTCAGTAGCACAAACCGACCAGCTAAGTCAAGCAAAAAACCTGGTATGGAGCTTTGTTGCCAAAAGATGTAGTTTTAAGCCAGAAAAACCACTTCTGGATTTTGCTGATACTTGGAAATTGTTCTATCTGCAGTCAAAATTACAATGTTTTATTTTTCTAAGTGGTATTTTTTATAGAAAGCTGTCATAATTTTAACAAAATCACTACTGAAGGAAACTAAATACCATGTTTCACAGAATCACAGAATGTTAGGGGTTGGAAGAACCTTGAAAGATCATCTAGTCCAACCCCCCTGTCAGAGCAGGATCACCTAGATTAGGTCACACTGGAACACATCCAGGTAGACTTTGAATGTCTCCAGAGACTGCACAGCGTTCCTGGGCAGCCTGTTCCAGTGCTCTGTAACACGCATCATGAAAAAGTTTCTTCTTAGGTTTACATGGAACCTCCTATGTTCCAGCTTGCACCCATTGCCCATTGTCCTGTAATTGGAGGTCACTGACAAGAGCCTGGCTCCATCTTCCTGACACGCGCCCTTTACATGTTTATAAACATTAATGAGGTCACACTCTTCAGTCTCCTCCAAGCTGAAGAGACCAATCTCCCTCAGTCTTTCCTCATAAGGGATATGTTCTCCTCCCTTAATTATCTTTGTGGCTCTGGGTCATAAGGAGCCATCAGCATGGTTTTACCAAGGGAAGGTCATGTTTGACCAACCTGATAGTCTTTTATGAGGACATAACCAGGTGGATAGATGACGGCAGAGCAGTGGATGTGGTTTATCATATTTCAACCCAAACCAAAATATTTTCAGTTTTTTATGTCAACTGAAAGTGAAAAACATTTGGTTGAAGTCATTCTGAAACTGATTTCTCTTCTGCACACCCTCCCATTTCAGCTACTGAACTATGAGGTCAATTTGCTCCATACCTCAAGTTCTGAGTACCCTGAAACACACGTGCTGTGATTAAACCTTTCAAAACACACTTTAGAAAAATTATTGCATGTAGTCTTAGTAAATGCTCTTTGTGAAAGAACCTTAGATTGTTACAATACTCTGGCTGGCTAAAAATCTTTCTTTTGACATAAAAAAATAAAAGTAACTTGCTTTCAATTCTTTAATGAAGTTGAGCTCTGTTTGTATATGCCTGTACTGGGGTAAGCTTGATTAACTCTCCATACTTATGGTTTGCTGCATGCCCTTGAGACTGTTGAATTACATTCTGGATATTCAGTGTGTCACTTCTGCAGTTGGCTTAGAGTGCTAAAAAGTAGTGCTGTGTCTACCCCTGTGACATTACAGACTCAATGATAGGTCTGCTAGAGCACAGGTTGTCCAACACAGTAAAATTACTGACTATAATGTTTGGGAGTCAAGAGCTCTAAGTGTTGTTTGTTTGTATTGCTGATGTTAATGTAATTAATTTCTTCCTGGATATGAAATCAACCAATGCAGCTTCATAGTCTTTAAGCATGTGTTTTTGTGAAACAAAGCACATTGTCTTATTTCTACTCTTGTAATTGATCCTGAAGAGATCATGACTCCTAAAATGAAGATGAAAATAAAATCCCTATGAGTTAACTTGTTAGGATTTTGTTTAATCAGGGGCGGAGGGGAGAGAGAGAGAGACACACACACACACACACACACACATATCTTGCTTCTTTGAAACCATTTGACTTTTTTTTTTGGTCAGGAATCAAGCTGACAAAACTTTATGTGTACCATTGAAATCTAGAGTGACAGAATGAGGACATGGGGATATTACTTTCTTAGGAGTATGAGACTGAAGTCATACAAGTCGACAAACTAAGAAGTGGCGTGTGTGTAGACTTAATCTGAATCTTGCTGATTTAGTACCTTGTTGTTGCAGACCTGAAAACTTGCATGTTTTAAATTCTCACTATAGCTTCATCTTTAAGCACTTGTGCTTTAGGTTGTAGCCCTTTATGATTAAGCCTTTTGTTGAATAAAGAATGTATTACCTTTCTGTTAAAAAAGCTACTCTAGAAACTGTAATGAGCAAATAAATATGCTGTTCCCAAATCTTACGGTTTTGATGAGCCCCAGCAAGAATCTTTGTTTCAAAGCATTTGTTTTGCTGACCTGGAGGTTGCATTTGATACTTACTTGACCCTGAAAACTCTTAAGTGGGTTGAGATGAAAAGTGGTGAAACTTTTTCATCTCTGCAGCAACTGTCACTTTTGCTGACCTGGTGTTTCCAGCTGGCATTGGGCATCTTGCTGTGAAATGCTGGCACCTTCTTGGCCTGATTCAGGCCTCTATTGCCACTGACTGTGTGTACATATTCTTGTACCTGCTTGGAGCTCCTTGATCCTATGATTTTACAAGGTGCTGGGTTAGAACTGAGTGAAAAGCACTGTGTGAGGAATCTTTGCCAGGAGAAACAATTTCAAGTTTGGGATTGGTTTTGTTTTGGTGTTTGGTTTTTTTTTCCATTTTTTCATGGTGAAGGTCACAGCACAAAACAAAAACTGCCCCCTGTGAAAAGAGAAAGCTGCAAATCACTACCTGTAGTACACAGATCAATGTTAACTTTCTTATGCTGGATAGCATTAATATAGATTGTAAGAATGAAATATTAATAATTTAAAGCTAGATTTAAAGCTCATAATAAAACTGTGAAGTCTTAACTTTTAATCTAGCAAAGGGAAGGCAAGCAAGATAAGAAAGGGGATAGTGTAAACAAGAAGGGAGACCTGCAAAAGGAAATGGCAGAGAGGAGGTCTGAGTAGTGAGCACCAACTGTTCCAAGACATGATACCGCATTTCTTCGTACTCACATTTTCAGGTTTGTTGTGAGCCATGACATTTCCCTGAGGAGCAACATCAGAGATGATTTGTGATCATGACTGCCTTTGTGCATAAGGCCTCAGTTCTTGGAGTAGATGTTGATTGTGTGTTTCTTGAAGGACAAATGATTGCTGAAGACCCTATTTTAGTTCCAGCTGCTTTTCCTATATGTCTACCTGGGGATATTCCTACCACATGTTCAATAGTTTCTTTTATCTTTACTGTAGCAATGGCATGTGTTTGTGGAGGCTCTGACATGTATAATACCTTCAAGGTAGACATAATTCTTGAATTTACCATAGTTATCTAATGAAAGTATCTCGGCTGGTGCATTGCACAAGTTACCTATTGCGAAGCTTGTAAAGCATTCTCCATTGCTCCATCCTGCATCTTAGTAGTATCTTCAAGATGCAGGATACCTGATTTAGAAGGTATGAGTGGTAGATATTGCTGAGAAGAGCTGGGGGAACACTTTTGCTTTATCCTGTGGTTTAATGCACAAAGATTGATATTGGCACATTCTACTGATTTTTTTTTTATTATTTTTTTTTTTTTTCCTCTCCTTCTCCAATTAGGTTTTCTACTTCTGTAACTGATGGCTTTTCTGCTTGGCATTTGGACACTGATGCTGGACCGCATATATGATTAGATGTCTTCCAACTAGTCTATATATTATTCTTCTGAGTTCTGGTGTTATTTAGCTAATTTTACAGAGTTTATAAAAAACTTTAAAGATTAAAAGAATTTACTCTTCCTTGTTAGATATTGTACAATTTTTGTACAATGTAAATTTTATGTTCTGGACCAATTCCAATGTGGAGTAAGAAGGATAAAATTGATGCTAGTAAGCTCCAGAGGCTTCATTATGCTTCTGAGCACAGAAGCATGATGCATGGCACAATGATCTCATTTATTCCTAGAGTGCAGAGAAATGCAGTGACATGGAGAAAGACACAAAAATGTTTCCCATGTGTCTGATTCTGGAGTCTGGTGAAGGAAGTTGGTGTAAATACCAGCTTATAAAGTGTATTCATGAACCCAAGACTGACTGTCATGTTGTAAGGTTGCCTTCATGTTCATGTGAAGGGGAGGACACTCTGGGCCTTTTAGCTCCCTGTGCTAATTATGAAAATGGATGTGACTGCTGCATGCTATCTCCTGAACTGAGGGAATCCTGCTTGGACCAGTTGTGGTAGCTTCAAGGCACCTTTACATTAAGAACATGTCTACTACATTTACCATGCTTTATTGTCTCAATGTATAAAGTCAGACTGAGAAAGAAGTTCTAGAGCATCAGGATCAGTGATGGTCTAGTGAGAGTCTTGATGATTCAGCAGCTTTGATCTTCTTAGTAATGACATGGGATTGGGGTCTCGAAATAGCTTCTTATATTTGTTGAAGTCTGAGTCCAAATAAGCTTGAGAACTGCTGGTTTAGTAGCATTTGCTGGATTTCCATATAAAGTGACTTTTTTTTTTTTTTAAAAGTGTCACATCAAGTTCTGACTTTTCAGTAGTCTCCTTTCTCAAACTGATCAATTTTCCAACTGGAAGTACTGAACATTTTAATTTTTTTTTTTTTCTCCTGTGATGTCTGCAGTAATTTTTTTTCTTTCCTAGTTTTAGTCTATCTCTGCTTCTTGTTACTTTTTACAGCATTTATATATTATCTCCTTCAATTTTCTTCTATCTCTTTGAAGCATGCTGAATTTTACTGAGTATGGAAATTAACATTCCCCATCTACTTGCTGGTCTGCTGCAGTTCTCCTCATGCCCTCTCGACATTTTAAGCTTTATATCCAGATGGTGCTGACTAGAAAAGAGAATTTCACTGCCATGCTATTTTCATGGGGAGGAAAATATTCTCCCTAGCTGGTGGAGAGAAGAGGTTGAAGAAGGAATTATTTTGGTACCAAATTGGATCAAATGCTTATAAAAATAATATTTTTCATGTAGTTTAAATATTTCTGTGGAGAAACTCAGCAAAACAGTTTCATCAAAAGCAAAGCAGTTCTTTGGTTTAAGCCATTCACTAGGCAGCAGGTTTCCTAGGCCATCAGGGTGTTTAAGATTATGGGTATTGCAGGAACCTGGTTTCCAGCTTTGTAGGCAGCTAGCAAAATGCAGATTTTCCAAAATAAATGTATAGGAACATTTTAAAATGTTTAACATGTTTAAAATACTGGTGGCTTTAGGTCTCAGTACTCTAAGTTCCCCATAGATCAGGGTAAGGAATACTGACATGGAAAAAGTTCTGTCTGCAAACCTGTCCTATTTTTCTGGTAAAATGATGCCCTTAAATTTTCTATCTACTGCTTTTTCTGCACTAGATGTACCTGGAGGGTGGCTTAGCTTAGCTCTGTCTTACAACAGAAAGCTTTGTCTTGCAACAGCAAGGAGACTACCATGAAAATTATGAAACATCAGTATTCAGTTCCTGTGAACAAACTTGCCAAAAAAAGTTAGAATATTGTAACTCTAATAGTTAATGATTTTATGTTTATGAAAGGAAGATGTAGCAGGCCCATGAAGTTTCAAATCACACAGACAGTCTTCTGTTGGGAAGTCAAAGATCCTGCAGCCTTCCTGAGAGATACTGAGCATCACTGTGTGCCACCAAGGAAGATCCTACATCAGTACTTTCAAAACTGCTTAATGCCCAGCAAAACAGAAGGCTGGCTTTGAAGTGGCTCTTACCAGTGTTGTCAGCAAAGTAACTACAGCAGTGCACTGCTTGGTTTGCAGACCATTGGAGATAACTAAGGGCTGTAGTCCACTATCTGTGTGTATGCTGAACTTCCACAAAGTACATCCTGTGCATCTGAAAGTTGCAAGGGGCTACAATGATGGTATATTCCTCTTACAGTCTGGAAGTAGTTTGTATGTGCATGTTTTGGGTTTAGTTGTGTTTGTGTGTGTGTGTGTGTTTGTTTTTGTTGTTGGTGGGTTTTTTTATTAGAAGTCCTGTGAAACAGACTTCATATAGAAAGGAAATTTTCTTCACCTGAACAGTTTGTCCGTGTTATCTTGTTTCCTCTACTCATGTATATAGTTATGCCCTTTTAGACTTTTTTTTTTTTCCTCATGAGTGTCTTCTGTGTTAGCACCCCTTTTCCTCACTTTTCTAGCATTATTTGAGAGTTGAGAACTGAAGGATACAGCTTAGACCAAACATCAAATCTTAAACTCCAGACAGATGCCAGGTTTGGGCATGCATGTATAAGATCATTATAAATTTGGCAAGCGCTGGCATCGTTGTGATTATGAGTGACTAGACTTTGTTGCAAGCATTGTTCTGTAGTTTCATTCCAAACATTAAATGAAATTATAAGAACCATTGTGTCAGGCTCTTAGATGACAGCTACTTTCTGGTTATTTATACAAAAGGACAAATACTTCTGAAAATATTAACTTAAATAAGATTTTGTACATCTTTATTTTCTTCCTCCAAGGTATTTTTAAATGTAAATTAAAAAAAAATATTAAATTCACATTTTAAAATACTTTTACAAAATACTTTTGTTGTCAGAGCTGAAAAAAGCAAATGTGAGTAGCTACAAACCGATTAAGACCACAAGTCCAAAGACAAATTTGATGGAATTAATATTTACTAAATGTCTAGATAACTTGGCCATTTCAAAATGTTAGTTCCATGCTGTGAATGGAATTGTTTTGCTTGCTGTGTTTCAAATGCCAGAGACTTGACTTTACTGACATAATTTAGTAATGTATTAACAGGCTAACACAAAACATTAAAGCAAAAAAAAAGCAGTGAAAATATATTTTCTATCTAAATACAAAGTCCCTTTGGTAAATATTGAACATGGAAGGGTTTTTCCTAAAATGAAATAATTTTAGTTACTACTAATTAACAATTCCTTCCTGGTTTTGTTACAGAATAAGCCCATTGATCCCTCATCGGTTAACATAATTTTGTGACAAACCTGCTGGAAATCTGAAAGAAACAAAAAGTCTGCTTGACAGATAAGAATTTTGAGATGTCTAGTGAAGCAGAAAGGCTTCCTCCTCTCTAGCCATAATGTCTAACACAAACTCTGAGACAAGTTTATGAGGCTTTTGATGGGCACAGATCAATTAGTGCCGTTTTAGGATTTTGAGAACACAAAGCACCCACAACTTCAGGTGAACTCACAAGCTGGGATGTGCAGTAGTACTGTCCTCAGTACTCACAGGGCAGTTGGAGACCAGAGCATTGTTGGCAAGCAGGTTTCTGCCACGTGGCAGCATTCTGGGGAGGGGTACAAGGCTGCAGGGAGCACTGCAGGCAGACCTAGGAGAGACTGACCAAGAGGTCAGTGCATTTTTGCAGGTGAAATGTCTGTTTCTGCCTTGTGGGAAGTGAGGCTGCTTATTTTCCACAAGTAAGCTTGTTCCAGGGTTTATCGACTAACATTTTCATCAGATTAAACATGGATGACACTTCACTTTGTTAATGAAACTGGTATTTGGGGAAAGAACGGTGAATATTTTTGAAGAGAATATTGACACACATTAAAGTTTCTTGTTCATTTCTCTAGACACTAATGCTGAAGTATGGGTTGCAAGGATTGGGTGGGTTACTGAGGAAGAAACCATGTCCAAAAAAGTTTTCTTCTGCAGTGCAGTAGGCTCATTTTAAGACTTCTTTGGCTTCATGTTTAGAGCTGTGGAACAATCGTAGAAACAGGGGTGCTGCTGTGTAGCACTGCCATTGAGGATATGTCCCTGAAAAGCGCAAAGTACAGTACATACAGCATGTAGGATGGGTGCACAGGCACAAACTGATGAAAATCAGCAACTAGAAGATATACTAGCTTCTCTGAACAGAAATTTGCTCCAAAGGCGCTCTCATACTAGCCATGAGACTGAGCAGCCAATGGTGCCTGGTTAGTGTCAGCTGGTGTTAGCATGTCAGTCAGTTAGCATGTTCTTGCTGCCTCTTTTTAAATGCTCAAGGTTTTATTAATGTAATCTCACTCAAGTTAATCAAGGTCAATAAAGGATGGATAGAAAATCAGGGCAAATATACTGGTTAATAGAGCACACTATTAAATGATTGGTGGTAGAGCTCCTAAGCAGCTCTAGTTAGAGACAGATGAAGAATCAAGAGGTGTTGTTGCCTCTGCAAAGCTCATGATTTGCCAAGAGCCAAATAGAAATGTCAACGTTTAATTGACAACAGAAAAAGTGGATGGAAATTTTCACTTTGCAAATTCCACAAGATGAGACATTTCAAGGTGGCTTTCACTAATGGTGAGGATGTCTGCACAGTGCAGGACCAAATGATTATGTTGAAATCCACTGAGGACAAATGTCTCCTATGTGCCTTCCATTGCTTTGCTGGGGAGGAGAATGATGTTGTCAAATCACTGTGGTCCTGGGGGATTGTATTTAGGTGTAGAATAGGTGCATGTTAAACAGAGATCATCCTTTTTTTTTTTTTTAATTTTTTTTTTTTTGCAACACGACAAAAATAAAAAGGCATGGGATGTTAAGATTTTTTTGTTTGTTTTCTTTTTCCAAGGAGCTCTCTGTCCTTCTGAACTCTCCTTAAGCATTCTGGTGTAGCTGCACCTAGTTCTCTTGATCTCCCTGTTCATTTGCTTGCCATTCTACAACAGAGTCTGCTTTCAAAGCACTTGCCAGCAGAGCATGACAAACCCTTCCCAGTGACTGAATTTAGATGTTAGCTTCCAAATAATATCTCACTGCATCTTCAAGTTTTGTCAGTTTATTGTAAAAAGTACAGATCCCTCTGGAATTTTGCAGTCTCTGAAATTCTTACTTTTTTTCCTTAAGAGATCGTAGCATATTCTTTTGTCTTTATAAATTACTATTTTGTAATTGTTCTCTAACTTTTAAGTAGCTTCTGGTCCTGTTCAAGATGTAAGCGTACCTTAGTGCATTTTTTTTTTTACTTCATCTTTGTTTAAAAAAAAAAAAAAGAAAGGCTGATAGCACTTTGTTGGGAAACTTTCATGTGTTGGAAGTGCAGAGTTAACAGTGAGGATGAACTCATGCAAAAGTGAAGTTCCCAGAACAATCTTTTCTCCACCTGCTTGCATTTACCTGTTTTACAAAAGCGTTCTTCATTTTGACACTTAAGCAGATGTGTGTGAGGGGGAGGGAATATATCTTATAATACAACATAATGTATGAAGGAGAATTAGTTTGTTTGACAAATAGAGGTATATTTGCATCTAATAATATTTTTTAATTTGCATAGAATTTGAACACATAAAAAAAATCACTCTATTGCAAAGTTGGCTCTTGCTAGCAGAGGCACATCACAGAGGCTGTTCTTTTCAAAGATGGCATATAAAGCCCACCTGAAAAATATGTGCATATGGCTGGCTCCATGCAGGTGCCTAATTCCACAAGGGAAAGTACAGAGCTTTCCATGCACCACCAGTTTACCCTATGCTTGCCACTGTTTCACCAAAGGTATAAAAATTGCTGTATAAACCAAGGATTACTGTCAGCTGCCTGGTGACAGGTGACCAGCCTGGAAAGCTGATACCATGGGCGGGGTTGTGGTCTTCTCACCTTCCCTGTGGTGAAAAGAACTGCAATTACTTAGGTATTGCTTTTCATCATCATCTGGCTTCATTTGTCTCTCCTATAAACCAATCACACACTCCTGTAGAGGCAAGAGTATTTATAGTGCTTGCAAATCTTCTGTTCATCCCAACTTTGCATAGCAGAACCATTGCAGATTTGTTGATGCTCAGGCTCAGTAATCACATATTCAGACTTGGTTCTGTTTATGTATGTGCAGCACTGAGAATATTGCTGTGTTGTGACTGGTTTGCAAAAACACATAAGCATGTCAAGTTTGATTTATTTATTTATTTAATATTATCTTAAATTCTCTACTTTGGTGTTATTTAATTAGGGAGCTCGTTACTGCAATAAATTACAAAACTATTTAAAAATCTGTGATACCAATATGCTGAAATCACTATGCTGATTTATTCTGTATAAATAACCATTTGTTTGTGTGTATGTGTTCAAACTTTTGTTTAGCTGGATATGCAATACTCAAGGGGTTATGCCAATTCCTCATATGAACTGTGGGGAAAAAGAAATCTTTCAATATTTTTCTCATCATATAACTGGGTTGACTGATAGCACAGACTGTTAACTTCAGTGACTAAATGAAAGACATGCTAAGTGTGTGAAACTTGTGCATGATGGCAGTGGAGTAGACAGTGTGTGGATCATTTTGTCATAACTTTGAAGCATATATTCTGATTTGTCATCCGATTGAATAATGTGCTAGGTAATATAACAAAATCAAAAAAAAAAATGACAAAGAACATTCCTTCTTTATCCACAGAAAAAGACAGAGGAGGTATAAACAATGGCACACTGAGTCTCAAAAGTTAAAGAAATGTAAATAACTGGCGGGTGGCCTAACATCGGGGTGAGGTGAACAACAAAGGAAAATGATGGAACTATCAGCCCAGACTGAGAAATGCAGGGTAAAAGTGTCAGAAGTTGTGGAGACATCTGATTCCCACTGGTAAATGTAACTTATGGTGAGTTTTCATATGCGTAGTGCTTCTGAAATTATGAGGTTTGTGATTTTGTCACTTCTTTAAATTTCCTTATTTCTTTTGTGTAGTAGCAGTCTCTTAATAATTAAGGTGACAGTCAGCTTTTTTTTATGAGCTGTTTTTTTTTTTCCCCTTGGTATACGGTGCTCAGAAACCGCTCTGTTGACATCAGCTGTAAATCTCAAGTCCATGACAACAGAAGCAGTATGGGGGAGAAAAAAGGGCAGTGTGAGAGATATGATGTTGGCCATAAAAAAACCCCAAACAAACAAACTAAAAAAAAAGAAACCCAAACAACAGAAACAACCGCCAACCACCAAAAAAAAAAAAAAACCAAAAAAACCCCAAAAACCCAAACCAAAAAAGCAAAACACCTAAACTCATAAACCCTCAAAAAACCAAAACCCAAACTGTAGCTAGAGTTCAGATGTCATGAATCTTAGTGAATGTAGAAACAAGGAGTAAACAAAGTCCTATGATTTTATCTATATCTTCTATTTTTGGTCTTACAAATATGTCCAAAAATAGTTGTAACTCTGTGGCAAATATGAGAAGCTGTTGTGGATTTCAGGTATAAACCTTGTTAATACCAAGAGACTTGAATATTTGAAGGTTTGCTGTTGTCCTCTATGGTAGCTGGGCTTAATTGTATCTGTGGCTGGGTAGACATTGGAATCCTAAACTGGCTTATGCAGAAGCTTTAGTTACAAAGGAGGCTGTTCATTGTAAACAGCAAGAGGGTTTTTGTCATGGTCAAATAGGTAGCAATGGGAAGGAGGCAACTTTTCTAGTATGTTTGTCCTCTCTGTCATCTTTCTTAATCCATTAACCTCTAATGGAAGTGTTCCTCTTTACCCTCTTTGATGTCATGTGTGAGTTTCTTCCTTGAACTTACCCAGAGGAGCACCATACTTATATGAAATGTGTCCAGTTTATCTGTTGAGTACAACTTGCTCTGACTGTAAGGAGCTCTGGCCTAGGCAGGAGGAAAGAAATGGGAGAGGTTTGTGTCCTCTGTAGGAGGCTACAGTAAAAACTGTTGAAGTTTTGTGTGCGACTGACTGGGAGAGCTGCACAGGGGAGCTGCAACATTTGAAAGGCTGTGAGGAGATTGAATAACTTGGTCAACATCTGAGTGCTAAGTGAGAGCAAAATAATATGCAAATGGCTCTTAGAACTTGAAATGTTTCTTCCCTGGAAGCAACAGGGGTGCAGGTGGAGAATGTCCCCATCCAACCCCAGAAGTGAGATAATGGTTTCCTCAGAAACAGTGTATTACTCAGTGGTGAGGGTGCATACCTTTCTGAAACATTAGACTTCTCCCAGTCTGAACAGTACTGATCTCTAACTGTAGCACAGGGGGCACTTGCTACTTACCTCTAGAGCTCTGAGAAGTGGGATGGATTTGTGGCTGTGGATAAAGAACCTAGAGACCTTGGCTTGCCTGCCACAATTGAAATATTGGTTTGACTTTTCCAATTTCCTTTTGTCTTCTACCTTAGCTTCTCATGGAAATTTTGTTTTGTTTACATTCATCCCTTGGATTCTTTCTCTGCCTGTAAGCAGAGAAATATTGCTCATAAGCCCTATTCCATATGCACATGTAGGTTTCCAGTTTTCTACAACAGGAATCTTGGGACAGTGTTTGTCAGTTGAAACACCTAGAAAATGAACTAGACTGTTTTACTTTATAAGCACTGACTGGCAGATATATGTATGTAGGAAAAGTTTTAGTTCATTATGTCTTTGCGTGCCATTTACAGTGTTAGATTAGGTTATTTTGCTGCTGTGCTGTTGTGCCTACTAAGATGGAGTAGAGATCATCATGTTGCTACTGGAGAATGACTCCCAGGACAGGTCTGTTTGCATATACGTGTGGTGTACACCAGTAGATGATGTAGACAGTACATGAAGTGGAGCACGGTTGAAATGGGCCATGACATGCATTTTTGTCATGAATACATAACGCTTACTAATCACATTTCCTTGCAGTTTGTGTTGGAAGACAGGTTAAGGTAAATAGCAAAAATGAGCAGTTGTGTAGGATCCTCTTACAGCATTCCTATACTTTACAGATTCTGTTGGGTTTTGTTTGGGTGGGGGTTTTCTTGTTGTTGGGTTTTGGTTTTGTTTATGTTTGGGTTTTTTGTTTTGTTTTGTTTTGTTCTTTTGTTTGTGTTTTTTTTGGTAAAGGTTTTCCTTAATATAAGCTTTCTTTTTCAGTGGGCTGTTTGGCTTTCTTTTAAAATAATAATTAAAATGTTGCTTTTCCTGTTGCTAGTGATACATGGTTCCACCTTAACTGTTATTTAATGTTTTAATTTTAGCCTAGAGATAAATGAGTACAGAAAAACTTTTATTGGCTCACTGAAGCTGTTTGGATATTCATAGAGATGATAATAAGAAAAGCTTTCTCCTCATTATAACCACATGGAAAATCAATGAATGACTGTGGCACATCTTCCTTAGGTAGGGAAAATCAATGAAATATGCAGACAAATATTTCACTAATGTGACCTGAAATCATATGTACAGGAATGTGGGCCTAGAGGATATGATGAGAAAGTTAAGAGCAAGTTGCTGGACTATATATAGTGACAGTTCACTGTGATACAGGAGATGCAATGCCAAGGGTGTCAGCAAAATAATAGTAAAACAAAATAATCAACGAACGGACAAAAGATAGAAATGCAGTTATTGCAGAAGGTTAAATTGTAAATATCACCATAGTTGAGCCAGTTTTTAAGCAGAAAAAATTAAGGCATTATATTAAAAATGTATCTGTCAAAAAATGTACACATACAAACACACACACAAAATAGTGTGGTAGTCAGAAAGAAAAGGTTCTTACCAGGAGACTGTCTTTGTTTTCCTCATCTGATAATTCTTTTGGCATGGGTGTCCTACCTTGTAATTGTTTCACATCTAAAATTTTAGTTTAATTATTCTTTTGGCAAAGTGTAGTCATAAGTAAGAGTTTTTCCTCTAAAAGCTGTGTTTGTGTTCAGCAAATAGTGTTGTGTCTGAGAAGAATTGTCAAGAACTTGCAAAATGTCTTTTTATCTTGCCAGGCTTGTGAAATGAAAAATGTGGATGTTTTTCAGCTTTCTCTAAGAGTGAGACAGAAACTTTGTTAATACCAGTGAGTCTAGTTGTGCCAGTGAAATAACATGCAGTGGTGGATTATACATCACCAACATAAAAATTAGAGGAAAATGCAACAAAAATATAATGACACATTGTTTGTGCAAAGAAGCTTGGAAAATTCTGGAGGTCTTAGAGAAGACTTAAAATCTGACTGGAAAGAGCTTTTTCACTCAAATCCCTCTGTGTGCCTTTGGCCTGGAGAATTGTGTGCACTGCTACACTGGTGAATTCAGTGACTCCTTCAAATTCACGTACACTAGAAATTGTGTAAAATATTTGAATTAATTACAACATTCTCCTGGTAAGCTCCTATCACTATACCTGTTTGGTATGAACGTGCATGCTTCCAAATTCTACCCAGATTTTTTGTTGATGGAGGCAGGCTTTTGCCTCTGGCTTACCTGTGACTGCAGTTTATTCAGATATGGATTAAGGATTTATCACCAGAAAGGATCTGATTTAGTTCCATATTTCTAAAATTGGTTCATTTGGTACAGCTGTACTCTACCTGTTGCTGGTGCCTCCACAGTGGTCAGGAAGCACTGGAGGTGAGAAGATATCCTTACAAGGAAAAGACAGAAGTCCTTCCACAGTCTCTTTTTCTTTAGGCAATGCAGTAGGCTTTCATCCCTTGCAGTAGTTAGCCTAGCTCAAAAACAGGCTTATCATGGGACCAGCACATGGAAAGAAAATCTCTTAACTGCAGTTAATGTGCAATGACTTAACATTGGAAGCATACGCATGAATTGTGAAGGACATGTATTTTCCAGATTTTCAAGGACAATAAACCCTCTCCTGAAGTGTTTTACAGCTTGTTATTTATGTGCAGCTGCTTTCTGCAGGACTAGATCACTTCTATATCCAAAGTGGTACATGTTTCTGGACACAGTGGTGTGGAGGTCAGTTTCTGAATCAGCATAATATTGCTGGCAGCTGAAAATCAGACTTTCTGGGAAGGTATTTCTTGTATCCATGGATCATCATAATGCTATTTTCTTCACAGAAGAAAGAACCCACCACCTTGATTTACCTCCATTCACTACAACTCTATGGGCCCAGCTGGACAGCCAGTTTTTAACCCAGTGAAGAGTCTACCTGTCTATGCCATGAGCCACTAGCTTGTCTAGCAGAACACTGAGAGATGGTCTCAGAGGCTTTACTAAAGTCCAGGTAGACAATGTCCACAGCCTTTTCCTCATCCACTAGGTGGGTCACCTGGTCATGGAATGAGATCAGGTTGGCCAAGTAGGACCTGCCTTTCCCGAACCCATGCTGTGTAGTGTCATTATTTGTGACAGCATTTAAGGAGAGTCTAAGCAGCACTGTTCTGACTCGTTGAAATATGCTAAAGGCTGCTTACAACTCAGGTGATCTGATAGTCTAAGTGATGACTTCTGACTTCACTTTTCTTTCATTCTGAATCCCAGTGTTTCTTGGAAAGGATGCTTCTGTAGGGGTTTGTGCTGCAGTTTCAGCTTGCCTTCTCTTATAAGACATTCATGCTGACTAATTCACTGTTTTCACCCTAAATTGATTGTTGCAGTGATTTGTTGCTGTTAATAGAGACCAAC
>JANIJG010015908.1:39185-61561 GCA_024611175.1 Megaceryle torquata
GGCAAAGTGTAGTCATAAGTAAGAGTTTTTCCTCTAAAAGCTGTGTTTGTGTTCAGCAAATAGTGTTGTGTCTGAGAGGAATTATCAATAACTTTCAAAATGTTTCATCTTGCTAGGCTTGTGAAATGGAAAATGTGGATATTTTTCAGCTTTCTCTAAGAGTAAGTGAGGCAGAGACAGAGGGAGAGGTTACCACACTGCATATTTTATCCAAACTGCAGAAGGAGCACAGCTGGAAGAGGTGCCATGACAGATTCTCTTTAAATAGTTTTCTTGTGTAGTGCAAAGTGGAGAATGAGGTTATTATGGTCTTGTCAGGAAAGCAAGCATTGCCTTAACCTTATATAGAGATGCCTTTGTCCATTTTGGGAAAAGAAACAAGTCTGTAGGTGGGTAAATCAGTTCATGGAGAATAGGCCAACTATGTGTTAATACCTGTCTAAACCTCAGATTATTTTGGTGCTGTGAGTGTGGAGTGATTCAAATAGAAGCAACAAAATGCTGTCCTGAATTGGAGATTTTAATAGAAATTAAGAAACTTGTATGTACTGTGAATACCAATGAAAGTTTTAAATGTTCATCACTTCATGATGAGTATGTCGAGATTGGCCTGGTTTTAAGTCTAAGGGCTATAAATACCTGAGTAACACTTCTAGTCTTTGGGATTCAGCTGTTATTCCAGGATGCCTGTTGGGAAACTACCTGGTTAAATTCCAAATCAAACACTATCTGAACCTGATGATTAATTTCATAAAAAATATAAAGAAGAAGCTAATCAATGAATCACAGAACACCAGGTTGGGAGGATCAGCTCATGAGAGAACCATGCAACTGTCATCCAAATGCAGCTAGCTTAGCTTTAGGAGTGAGCAATGAGAGGTAGATAGCAGGAGGGATTCTGGCAATAGCTGAAGCCAAGATTATTGTGGAAAGCTTCATCATGGAATTTTGCAGCTCTTGTTATGGGCAAAGGAATCACTATTTTGTACATGGAGAATGAAACAAAGTGGGGCTAAGGACTCTCCTATACCAGCTCTTCTCTCTCTCTTTTTTTTTTTTTTTTTTTTTTTTTTTTTTTTTTTTTTTTTTTTTTTTTGTGAATAGAACTTACTAAAACAATTTTGTGTCAACAGACTTGAAGTTGGTTTTAATTTAGGAATCTATATAAGCTGTATTAGAACCATCAGCTGTAGTGTAACTATATCCACATTTGCACTTTCATCAAGGTAACTAGAAATCCTCCCTGGCAGCTCACACCCTTAGTAGCACTGTTTCAAAAATACCACCTTCACAGGGAGGGCCCAAATCACAGGCTGAAGATCAGATAGGAGTGCAGGGAGGAGTCAGGCAGGTGCTGACCTCTGCTCTCTGGATTCTCAAGCAAGCACCATCCATTGAATTATTTCCCTTTGCTATCAGGAAAGTTACTTCCAAAACTGGTAATGTAGACATTTTTCAGAGTCAGACCATCGATCACAAGTCCAAGCCCATTCAAAGGTTAAGAGAGTTAGAATATAGGCTAAATTTAAAGTGCAGTGGCAGTTTTCGAGTAACTCTGTATGCAGGAAAGCCGCCTCTGGGTTTTTCTGCCTTTGAAAAATTCTCCTTCATATCTTAGCATTAAAAAAGATAAGGAACCAAAGAAATTCTATATAATTTCTGTCAGCACCATAATTACAGTTAACTTCTCTATAACCATAGCTTTGTGATTTAAAATACCTAATCTAGATAAACTACAGCTCCAAAAATTATGAAGCAATACAAGGTTTAGGTAGTATTAAGATTAAATTAGGCCCATGTGAAAAACCTTGACAAGGAGTAGTCACACTATTCTGTAATGTCTTAACAGTCTCTGACTGCAGGAAACTCTGCCAGTATTGAAGAAACATCTGTTTACTATTAAAGAATATAAAATATAAACAGGAAAGATCTTTTCTGATTGAGAGGCTATAAAACTAGAACAGAAATTAGTGTATGCACTCCCTATGTGTGAGATGCAGTCTGTTAGTGTCAAATGATGTCATTGGATCAACAAGATAGTTGCCAGAAAACCTGAGGGTAGGGAGCTATTTCAGCAGCCCTCCCCTGCAGCAGACCGCGCGCGCAGTGGCTGAGGGAGCGGGGCTGGAAGGAGGGTGCCGGTGCTTGGGCCAGCTCTCACATAAGGCACTTCATCACTTGGCTGCCTGATGATAACCACTGGCTCTTACCTGCTCAGACACAGAGCAGCCTCTTCTCTGTAGAAGTGGTGTGTTGTCAGATCCTCAGCCCAGGCTAAAAATAGGCATTTAAAAGTAACAGTACTTATCAGTTTCATGTGAAACAAAGTACCTTTACTTTGAGGTGGGTTCTTTTTAGCATTTAGACTACATGGGATAGGAGACTAAAAATGAGATGCTTACCATACTAACAGCTCTTGACCTTGCCTTTTAGCATCTCTCTATTGTATGTTTTGAGTTAAGAAGCTGAGAAAACTTAGAATCTCAATTGTGAGCACTGCAAAAGAGAATATTGTTTTTATTAAGAGCTCTTCAGTTCATGTTTTAAAGCCAAGAGTGTCTGCGTTTAGTTAACTTTTAGTTTAAAGGCTTCAATATATGGGGTTTTTTGCACACTTTATTGGCATTAAAATAGTTCTAGTGCAGAAATGAGGAACTTATAATCATAACCTTACTATGTTCTTATGAATTCACATAAAATGAACATGCAATAAAGGGAAAATTATTTTCAATAGTGTGTTGCAGATGTCTGAAAAGCAAATACCTACAGTGGGGTTACAGTCTCAGCAAAAACTCTGAAGACCCTTTCTTTTCTGGCAGATCTTGTGAACCACAGTCGCATGGCTGATTAAAGGTCTGAGAGGAAGAGGTCATAAGGAGAAACAAGAGATCTAACAAGCTTGTAGGACATAAAAGCAGGCAAGGTAATCAAGGCTGTTCCAGTCACTGAGCAGGAATGCTGCTGCGCACTGCACTGGCTGCAGTGGCAGAGGGGCCTGCTGAGACATTCTGACCATTAACAGAATAATAAGCAATGATAAACTACTGAGTTTCACTTTAAAAACAACTCTTTCCATAATATCTGTATTATAAGAGCTTTTTAAAACCTTTTGAGATATGAAAGTCACTGTGACAGCTCCAAAATCATTGCTGTTGATGATCAATTATCTACATTTTTAAAGCACCTTTAGTACCTGGCTTTTATAATGCTGCATAGAAAATCGTGAGAGAACACTAGTTGTTGAAAAGGGACTGTATGCTAGATTGCTGTATGTACATCTGTAATAAGAAAAATGCAATAGCAGTAGTGTAAGAGGAGATAGTTTAGCTTAATCCAATCTATTTAAGTCTCTTTGTGTTAAAGGTTAGGTGTTGCCTCTTCAGAAGTCCTGCATATTCTGTAGGAAGCTTACCTTTGGTGCGGTGACCATGGTATCTGTGACATTAAAGAGGAGGTCAGCAGCAGTATGAAAAATGTATGGCATCATGTAAAAGGGCAATTTCTCTTTGCACTGATATGAAGTCCCATTTCCTTTATGCTTGTCCAAACCTTCATTAGCTGTCTCCACCACCCAAAAGAATTTAAAGTCCATTGTGAATTGTACTGTGTCTGGCTGCCAGCATAGCAGAGTGTAGTTACATCACTTCCACTTATTCTGCATCTAGAAGGTTTTCTTTGAAGTGCAAGGTAGAAGGATGCTGCTTCATTTATTTAAGCATATTAGATTTTGTTGCCTAGCTATGCAAGAGAAGAACAGCTACTTGAATTCACTTAATGGAAAACTCATAAGGTGTGTTTTTTTAAAAGAATGAACTTGGGTGTATGAGCCCAAGTTCAGTTTCCCTGAATTTATGGCCATTCATCTACATTTTAGAATTTTTAAAAGGAATAATTTTTTTTTTTTTTTTTAGTAGGGTTATACTTGAAAAACTTTTGTTCCCTTTTTAATGCCCATCAAAGGAAAAAAGCATGATAATTTGCAAAATGCCATGTGATCTTTTTTTTTTTCCATTGCCAAGTGCTTAGGCAAAAAATGCTAATTAGACAGCCAGGTTTGGATACTGAGCTGATCCTGTAATGCTCCTTCAGTGGTGTATAGTTTTTGTCCAGGATAAAAGTAATCCTGCTGCTTTTTCATGAGAGGGGAGGAATAATTACCATGCTTTACTCTCTCTCATCAGCATCTTGGCCCACTGCCCTGGCTTTTAGTACCAGGTGTTGCAGGCAATAGTAACTTTGTTTTGTTTCTGCTACCTTGTCCTTTTAGCAACCAGTGCTTGCATGGTCATTTCACCTTGTTTGTTAATGGCCCTGCTTTTTAAAACCCAGCTATCTTGCTTCCAGTGTGCTGTTGTGTGCTGATACTATACCATTAATCATTTTCACTTCTCTGCTACTTGCGTATTCATCAGATGTCTTGAAGTTTGCTTTATGTTGCTCTCTTCTTTGTGCTGTTTTTCCTCTGATTCTTCAAGGACCCTTATACAAATATTAGCAGATTGCTATCAAACAAGTTGCAATCAAACGGTGAGCTTATGCTTTGACCAAGAGAAGTACAAATGTATTATTTCCCCTTGTGAAAGGTGCAGTGATAGTTCCTTTCTGTAGGTAGCTATCATTCCTAAATGCAGAGGCATAAAATTTAATGGACTCGTATTTCACTAAATATCATGATGCGATATTTCACTAAATAGAAAAGTTCATTCTTTTGACCTCATAGAAAATATTTGGGCAGTCCATGTTTTGGCTAGATCTGGCAGGTTCATACTAGTGGAACTAGTACATGGTGGGGGGGGGGGATTAAAGGATTTAGGGTTCAGTGTGGTGTTCATGTTCAATGTGAGCTGAAAGGTGCTAGACTTTTAAAAATTTTCTTTATGGGAAATGAGTTGACAGCCTCTCTTATACATCTGTCAACTGGGTGGAAATAGGCATCAGAATCTTTTCAATTGTCAGCCAGCCAAAGAGACCCCCTTTTCCTGTGTAGGAGAGATAGGAGAATAGACATTGGCACATCTGACTAGGATTTCAGTGTCAGTCTTTGAAGGAGGGCTCTGCGGGTGTGAAGTCAAGCTCTACTATTCTGGCAAGGCTGTGCTGCCCTGGCACAGATGATAAGAAAGGTTTCTTTTTAGTTTACAATGAGCAAAGCCAAACATTTTTGCTTGGGGAAACTGCTGTTCATGGAGACCCTGCCCAGACTGAGTTACATCTGGTTGTAAAATGGTGATTTATTGTTTGAGTTACGGTGCTTTTGGAAGGAGTGAAAATTGCAGTGGGATGTGGGGTGGAAAACCACAGTGTAACCCACAGGAAAACAGTAGAGAAAATACCTCAATGCTCATTACCGGGCCACACAATTCCAGTTTGTCTCAGAGTAGCCAGAAAGGGTCTAGCTGTTCAAATGCATGGGTTCTGGCAGGCTGTTGATGTCTGGTACCAACCCAGAGCTCCTCATCGCATCATGGCACTTCTGGCTAGTAGTGAGACATGTTTCTTTATTTTTCTTGGTCCCTCCAGCCTTCTTAATACCCCCCCACAGTACCAATGCCTGTAAAATATTGTAAACACAGAAATATTTTAACAGATTACTAGGAGGTACTGGTCTGACATGCTGCACTGTAACACTGCCAAAGCAAATATTGAGAAATTTACTTTTTTTTTTTTTTAAACAGTCTCTGAGAATGCTGTCTGTCTGCAATTTTTTTTTCTTTTGCATGTTTTTTGTAAGCTTTCATCACAAAAATCCTGATGTATTTCGCCTGATATATGGTGTGCTGCAGAAGTATATCAAAGGGCTCTATTCTGGGGCTGGGGGGGGATAACCCACAACCAAATCAAAACAGCTAGACATGTTTTATGGCTGCAGGGGCTTGATGAAGAATAGGCTTGATTCAGACCTCCATTCAGTGCTGTTGCACAATGTCCCTCTTCTGAGGTTCAGCCAAATCATGAGGTTTAGCCAAACCCTCACCCAAGAAGCTGTTACAAGTTAGGTGGAGACCATAATCTATTGCACAGACAACTATAGGGCCCAAAACAGAAATCCTATCATCCAGGTCACTTGCTCCCCACGCCAGTGGGATGAGAAAGAGAATAGGGAGAAAAGGCAAAAGCCCATGGGTTGAGATAAGGGTATTTAATAGAACAATGCAAGAGAAGAAGAAAAAAAAGCAATGAAACAATATATAAAGTGAGTGACATGAAATGCACTGAACCGCCTGGCCCTGCACTGATGGCAATATGCCACTTTGCCCACCCCCTGCCCTTACATATAGCAGGCATGATGTCAGTATGGTATCAAATATCCCATCCCATTGGCTGGTTTGGTTGTCTGTCCTGGCTGTGACCCCCTCTCAACTTCTGGTGAAAATTAACCCTATCCTAGCTGAACTCAGGACACCTCTGATGTTCTCCTGAGATGCCTGTCAACATTCTGGCTCTTAAAATTTGTGACCAGTACTGTCAATCTGTTCTGTCCATGTTCTCACTGTGGCTAATTCTGTCTGCCTGTGGCATCTTTATCCTGTACAGGACAAGGGTAAGAGTCTTGCATTTTGTCTCACCAAGTCAGCGGAGGGTTGTGGAGATCTGCTGCATCATTATCATGTTTGAATATTGGTCACTTAAGTTTCCTGAACTGAAACAACAGTTTCCCTGCCTGTGTGTGTCTCTCCCTTTAGTATGAGCTCCTCTGTAGCTTTTTTGTGTTTCCCAGGCTTGTACATTCCTTTCTTTTTCTATTCCTTATTTGTTCAGTGAAATAGCTAATTAAAAAGCAGAAATTAATTTTTTTTTTAAATTTTATTTCTCTCCTTTATGGCTTTTGCTTCAGAACTTGTTTTGTGTCCTGAAGCTCAACAGCAGGTAACAATACTGCATGGATTTGTTGGTGAGCAGGGAGGGGAAAGACCTAGTACAACTTTGTAACTCCAGTGAGAGATGGGGATGGAGAAAAGGAAATAATATCTGGCACCTGTGAATCTGTGCAAGGGAGAGAAACTGCATATATCAGACTACTGCACTTGGTTCAGGATTCAGGTACAGTTACACTGTGGAGGCTGCGAGTATGGTTTCCTCCTTGTTGAGGAACTAGTGTATGGTCAGAGTAAACCATTGAAAAGCAGAACATAAAATGGCCATAGCACTAGGACCAAGAAATTTTTTACTTCCTAAAGTTTCCTGTTCTGTGACTGTAAACTTGAGTCCACGGGGTTAATAGCTTATTCCTCTGTGGATTTTTCTGGTGTCTTAAACAGTACAAGTTCTCACTGCATTGTTTCCCTTGCTTGCAGGGTTCATAGGATTTTTTTAATGAAATCTGTAGGAACTTCAGAGTTCTCTACTGTGCTGAAACCACTCTTTTAAGTTTTGAAGTTACTGAGGTTAGAGAAAAGAACAAGCAGCAAGAAGCTTAGAGGAAAAGACAAAATGAAAGATTGCATCACCTTCATTTCCATGGCAAGGCAGGTTAAGTGAAGAAAAAAATAACAGCTCTTACTTGATTTTGGTGTTTCGTGTGTTTTGTTTTTTTGTTTGTTTGGTTTTGGTTTTGGCTTTTTTTTTGTGGGTGGTGTTTTTTTTTGTTTTCTTTTGTTTGTTTGGTTTTTTCTTTCTTCTGGGTAGGCATCTCTGTTAGAAAGAACTGTTTAAATGTTTTCATGCATCTGGTTTTTCATCCTTGGAGATTCAGTACTGAGCTTGTCTGGCTCTGAGGAGGGTGGCAGGAAATAAGATTGCTAGTGCTGAAGCTCTGGAAAGCAGTGATTGAATCAAGAGGTGGCATCCAGTGGGGGACTCCTTTTATACCTATCAGCAAATAAAAGCATGTGCACTGCAGCTGAGATAACCTTAAACAGTGCCTTTGGAGCCATTCATCTCTTAGTGCCCAGAGCTGAACCTCAACAGTAAACTGCAACTGTGACAGCAGAGAATGAGAGATATGGCTCATGCTAGAACTGAAATGTTGGCTCAATATCCTCTCCCAGCTGTGAGAAAAAGGCTGAAGTTACATATATCACCAAGTGATCCTGGAGGTTGGGAGTGCCTTACCTACCAATATATTTTTGATATAGCGCTCATTGGCTTTCACAAGTATTTTGTTTGTTTGTTTTTCACTCATCTCCTTCCTCTTCCACCTAAAATGTGTTTTTTTCTTTCTTCCCTTGGAACTGAGGGAGTGTTGCTGTTAAAGACTCAATGAAAGTACTCAAGTCCCTCTAGGTGTCTACATAGGACCCAAACCATTCCTGCTCAAGTCATAAGAGGGACCCTTAGATATCTGAACTTGGCCCCTCATGCTGCTGACAGCACTTGGCTAAGAGGTTTGTGGGTTTTTTTGTGGTTTGTTTGTTTGTTTGTTTATTATTATTATTTTATTACTTTTATTTGTATTTATTTTTACCAAATTCAGCTTACTCAGAAATTTGGGAATAATTATTTTTGAAAGTCAGTGTCTCACAGTACTGAGAATCAGATAGACCCAACCAGCTTTTTCTTTTAAAACCTTCTTTTTAAACGAAGTCATAAATTAGATCCCCACATTTGTTTCTGCATGGTTTCTTCTCTAGGACATGCTTTCTTAATGCTTAGAAGAAATTTTAGGAAAGAAGAAATGGCATTTAGAGAAACAGGGAGAAGGAGAGGGGAATAAATTCTCTTCAATAAAACATGTTAGTCGTGAGAGTAATTATTATCCTTTTAAGGGAAGAGGTGGACATTGGCCTGTTCCATCCCCTATGGCTCTTCTGTGCCTGAGTACATGCTGGAGCAGATCAGGAGAGCAGAGCCGGTGATGCCAAATGAAGAAGTGTATCTTTGTTTTGTTAGATACAGAGGGCTTCTGTTGCCTCTATCACTATTTCAGTGACACATTTCAATGACTTCAGTAGGCATGCTCAGAGCTCAAGTCTGCTGCCCATGCTTTGCTTTTAAGCAGTGCTTTGTTTTTTTGTTTGTTTGTTTGGGTTTTGATGTTGGCTTGCTTGGGGTTTTCTTTGGTTGAGGTTTGAGGTTTTTTTGGTTGATTTTTTTTTTTTTTTTAATTTTTTTTTTTTAATTTATTTAGTTCTGCGTGTCTATGGGTGGCACTGGTCTTGTTTCCATACAGTTTCTGCTGGCAGGATTTTTCTGTTACAGTGCAATATTCAACCAGCACTAGCACTTCCTTGATAAATGCTATAGTAAAATCTTTGGAGACAACCCAAACTGCACAGGGTATTTGTCATATTTTGCATGTATTGTTTTGTGGCACATAAATTGCCAACAGGTGCCATTTAAAATGCTACTCTCACTGACAATGCTTTTTTAATAGCTGCAGAATGATCCCTGCTGCCCTCGCACAGCCGAGCCAGCTGTCTGTATGTATCCCAGGGCTGTGACTTCATCTCAATTTTTAATTTAAAACCCCAAAACTGGTGTAAGTTCACAGAAGGGTAAAGCAGTGAGTGTAGGGGCTGCTATGAAGGGGCAAGGTTAGAACATAGTTTGTTGGGGTTTTTTTAAATTTTATTGTTTTTTCCATCCAGTTCCTGAAGGTCTGTAGTTCCTTGGCCAATTTGTTGTTACAGCCTGAGAATGGGCACCCTGCCATTCTCACAGATGGACAGAAGAACAGGCTGGAGGGAGATTGCTGTATTGGATGTTCCTTTTAGTGATTTGCAACCTGGGATCTTCAAATAAAAGTTAGCACTTACACCAATGGCCTGTAGTTGTTTGTAGTTATAGTGTAGATGAACATGTTAAGAAAAGCTGAGATGTGTTTATTCTAATCAGATATCCAGATTAAATAAATTCTGACATACAGCCAAGATACAGGAGATGCTGGAACTATATACCAAAAGATCTGGGCTTACTGAATTACTTCAGAAAATTTCTTCAATATGAATCTCTCCTCCACACACCCAGTTCCTCCTTCAGTGCCCCCACAGGGATAAACTCAAAGGCAAGCAGCAATTAGAAGACTGTTTAGTTGAGAACTGCATTGATGAGACACACTTTCATGTGGAGGGCCTATAGCATTTCAGTGAAATAAAATTCCAACTTAATAAAAGCATAAAGAAAATGAAACTGCTGTGATTGAAAAAACTGGGCTATACTTTCTTGAAGTGCACTGCAGTCCAGAAAATTAGTTCTGCTCTGGAATAGATATTCCTGAGCCATAATAAGATTTGAGATGGACTTTTAAGATGTTTGGGTTCCTCTTCTAGCTTTTCACCCTCCTATTTTTGCCAAAACCCTGTCACAACTCATGTCCCAGAAGAGCTACATTATGTTTCCTTCAGCCTACATTTGGCTCCCGTTATGGGAGTGAATTACAGGTTCTTCCAGTAAATTGTCTCTCTTTCTTGGTATAATACCAGTATTTGAGGTTGGAGGGGAAAAGTGGCCTGTTTTGTTTGCATCAAAGGCTTTTCCACTGCATTTGATCCAGGCCTTTATGCTGTGAATGGCACCAGAACTGTTTGGGTAATGCTGTGTTTTTCTAGCAGAATATGACCTAATAAGAAAACAAACACTGCTCTGGTTGTAATTTGCCCCCTATGAACTTTGCGGAGATTTTGGAAAGATAGAGATTATATCTTCCCACGAGTATCTATCTGTATCTATCTGAACTGGGCATTAATTTTGATGATGAAGTTTCTCTGAAATGCTTATTACTAAAATGCACTGTCCTGTAGGTTTGGAGGACTTTGACTAAGTTATGGTGCAGTATTAAGAAAGTAGCTGACTTCTTTATGATGAGATCAGTCTTCTTACTATCATTGCACTTACCTCTCTGTAAGTATTAATTAGACACTTGTGTGGTAGGAGCACTGTGGATGTTTCTGTGCTGTGGAGCATTGTGCAAGCTGACCTGAATGAAATGGCTCTGGAGTCAGAAGCAGGTGCTGGTGGGACAGTATCCATGTGGATGACATTCCACTTGAAACCTACCCAGTTTAGGGAGTTTTAGGGTTGTGCCATTTGTGTCACATAGACGTGTCCTCTGACTTCCTGGTGTCTCAGACAAGGCTGCACAAGACTCAGCAGCAAGATCTAGGATACCCCATATTTCCAGAATGTGAAGAGGTGGGCAGGGTTAAGTAACCATTTGGGGACCTTTGGGACAAAAGGTCTGGGTACTTTGTCATGATTATTTGAATTAACTGCTTCTTAGGAATGAGGAGACCCATTGGCTTGATCCTTGTTACCACTGCTTCTCTGGTGGCTGTGCTATGCTCTGTGTTTCAGGTTATGGGTTGCCTGAGTGTGTTTCAGATGCCTGTATATGTGACACTGAGAAAAATGTACTGCTTCCCAATATGAGTTACAATCTGTGCTCCACACTGCTCAGATGCTTGTTGGAAAATTAAATCTTTCTACTTCCTGGCAGCACTGTAAGTGTGAATTCCTCAAGTTAATTTCTTTGTGCCACAGCTATTGACAGTCATAGTGTTTGTAGATGGGGATGCACCACTCTGACATTCCTGTTCCAGTGCTGTGAGCTCAGTACAAGTCCTGGAGGTATAGTCCTGACCAAGCCTTGCTGCAGTTACAGGGCTGAAGTTCAGCTCTTGTTGAGATGTGTCCCCCGTTGTTTCCTCAGATTCATGCATGGGTTTAAGTGCCTGGATCTCACTAGTAACTACTTTATATATATTTGTAAAAGAGTGAAATCTTCAAACTGCTTTCTACTCCTTCACTTTTGCCTCTTAAAATGCTGCCTTTATAACAGAGTAGTTCAATGACATTTTGAAGCAATTACAAGTTCAGAAATTGAACTGCTAGAGGTGATCTTTTTTTGAATTCACTATTAAATAGATTTACTGGTGTTATATTCCAGGCTCTGCTGAATAGCAGACTGCTGTGCAGTCATTTCCCAGAAGAGAAGGTTCCAACTGAACTTTGCAGGGGCACAGGGACTGGCCAGGTCCTGGTGGGTCTCAGCACACCAGACAAGTGTGTTCACTGCTCCAAGCCTGTATAAAGGCTAGCATTTTGTTTTCCCGGGCTTCCTGGCATGCCATTTAGGCACAGTTCTCTCTGATCGCCATCTGTTTGTGGATGTGGATTCATGACACCCCAGCCCAGTGCAACTAGCAGTGTATCCCACAGCTCCTTTGGTGAATAAGCCAGTTTCCAAGTTCAGTACAACACAGAGGAGGAAACAAAAAGAGGCTCTGTGAAGGTTCCCAAACCATGTAGTTTCTAACTGAGCTACTGTAAGAACTGTGCAGTTGTGCACAAAGCAATAAAAAATGCTACCTCAGCCTCCCTCTCACTGGAGAATAGTAACTGACATTACACAGAATCACAGAATGTCAGGGGTTGGAAGGGACCTCTAAAGATCATCTAATCCAACCCTCTGCCAGAGGAGGATCACCTAGATTAGGTCATATAGGAGCATGTTGAGGTGGGTTTTGAATGTCTCCAGAGAAGGAGACTCCACAACCTCCCTGGACACCCTGTTCCAGTGCTCTGTCACATTCGCTGTGAAAAAGTTTCTCCTTATTTTTACATGGAACCTCCTATGTTCCAGCTTTGACCCGTTGCCCCTTGTCCTATCATTGGAGGTTACTGAGAAGAGCCTGGATCCATCCTCCTGACACTCGCCTTTTACATATTTATAAACATTAATGAGGTCACCCCTCCAAGAAGAGAGTAAGACTTCTCCCTTTGGAGAAGTCTCCTCTTCTCCAGGAAGAGTTTCAGATTCCTTTTAGTGTGGCTTCTTGCCTGAATTGCATGTTGAGTGTCTGCTGACAGCTTCTTTCTTCCTCTCCTGCTGTTGTAGGCAAACAATCACCTCCCCATTTTTCCCATGTTGCTCAATTTTACATCTTTTATTCAAGTATTGGCCTACTCCATACCACCACCCCCTCCTCCCTTTAAGCAATGGGGTCTCCAAGCCAGATACCTGAGCCTTTATTCTGCTTCTGTGTCAATTTGATTCTTTCAGCTCCCTCCAGAGAAGCTAGAGAAAACCACCTCTATGAAGGACATTGCCACTCTTTTGTTCTCCCCAGGTAGGATTGCTTCAGGTACTCATAATCTTCAGTAACTAGCCTGTTTTGAGACAGCTCTTCTGACCCTCTTCCCCCATCTCCAGAGTACATGGAATAGCAGGCAGAATACAGTAAAAGGTTTAAAAATAGAGATCATTCATAAAATTAAATTGAAACTCATGAAATGTATGTAGGTAGATTCTCCAAATTTTCTTTCATACACATTAATGATGGAAAAAAGTGGTCATATTTATACTCGCAGTGTATTTTCTATATGTAACAATATTCCATCATAAGGAGCTTTAAGTTAAAGTTGATTATTATTTCCAGGTATTAGTATTCTGATAAAGTTAATAGAAAAAAAAAAAAAAATCATTTACAGTTGACTGATCTTGAGACAGATTTAAAAGGATACTTTTAATAATTTAATGTGATTGTTACTCTGGTATTTCCTACAGCCATAGAGTTATGTCTGTGGAAAAAATATGTAGCCTTATTACCAATAGTTAGAAAAAATTAAAATCCCATATGCTTGTTATGTCTTCTAGCTCCAAATCTTACAGAATTAAAACCCCAGGAGAGCTGAATTATAATATGAAATGTTATGCAAATGGAACAACCACCATTATAAGTGGAAGAAACACAAGCATGCTAAAATAATAAAAACACATTATAAATTTGACCAATTCTAATTTAAGTAGAAGTTGCAGGAAAAGAATTAGGCACAACAAATGAGAACAATGCTAAGAGTAGTTAATAACATGGACTGTGATGATTTTTTTTTTTTTTGAAAGAAGTACTTTCAAAAGCTCAGGGTTCAGGGAAAGCCTAGAATAACCTTTCAAATATTTCAGAGGTGTTTTATGAGCGTGGTATGCAAATAGGTCTGTGCTGTTAGCAGAAGTTAAACTACTGATAGAATAAAGGGTATATTTCCTGTACCTGCTCTGTGTGAGTTCTTGCAGAGCAGAAGGGGCAGCCGGCTGACGAGATGTGGCCTGCCTGGCCTTCTTTAGATATATTTCATTATGTTCTACTGCACGTAGCCCAAACTGGAGCTGGGAAGGAGACTAATACCCTGAGACAGGTATCTTTCCATGCAGTGGAGAGTTCATTTTGTTAGGTGAGGAACAGAGCAGAATAAGAAGGCCCACTCTTGCAGTTCTTTGAGACATGCAGGTGCTAATGTGAGATTTATGTGCAATTCACAGGACTGCAGTCGCAAAGTACATGGTATGGCTAGCAGTGGGATCTACTGATGTATAAATGAAGTGGTAGAAATCTCATCTCTCATTCTGTGCTAGAGGCTGATTCAGACCAAAAACTGATGGCAGTAATACAAAGAGCAGTCATGACTGTGCAGGGAGACCAAGGGAGAAAGTTGGACCAAAGGTACCTTTCATTTTTCTAGAATCTGTAATTTTTCAGATAAATATAGTGACTGTGCAGGTAAAAATGGCCACAGAGACTTAGAGAGCAATGGAAAATGTACTCCTGAGGGAGTAGAAAAGAATCAGTGATACAGGTTTTTCTGCTTGAAATACTGATTTTAATGGCAAACTCCTGGATTAGTGCATTGCCATCATGTTTCTGGAACTAATCCCAAACTTCTGAGTGTTTTGTATTATAAAGGGTTTACTGACTAAGTAGACTAGACTGACTAGAATTCTGGAATCATCTGGGATAGGTCCATTTTTAAGGAATGCTATGGAGATTAAAAGAGAATCTTTGGAAATTGTCCTCACCCATCTCTGTGCATGTCCCTGTGTCTATTCTAAATGTAAACACTGCTCTTCCTTCAGTTCTGTTCTCTGCCTCTCCTCAGCGCCCCCGGGCTCACCATTCACTTCGTACTCTTTAACTCTCTCACTGCTCTGGGCCCTGGGAACTCTCCTGGCTTTCCCCTGGAGTCTGGCTTTGGCTAAGTGCTCCTTCCTATATTCCTTCCTTGTTTCCTAGAAGGGTTGCCCTGGGGCAACCCATGGGGATCCTTTCTTTCTGCTGCCTTGGGGTCCCCTGAAGCATTCTTGGCCCTTTGAGCTCAGAAAACCTTAGAATGGTAAAGATGTTTTTTTATTTTTTTATAATACAACTCTGCAAAATGTCAATAGCAGGGGTTTGTTTTGTTTTATTTTGTTGGGGTTTTTTTTATTATTTTTTATTTTATTTTATTTTTTATTGCAACTTTTTCTTCACAAAGCACAGCCAAAAGTATTTAAATGCTGAAGTGCTGTAGACTGTGGGGACATAGTAAAGAAATAAATTCCTAGTCATTTTGGGTAGGTGCAACTATGGGTTTACACATTGTTGATGGGGAAGACTACTCTTTCACCAATTTTTTTGTTTGTTTGTTTTAAAATAAGAAATAGAAAAAGCTCCTGGATCGTGTTTGTGTCATGCTTCTGAACAGTTTTTCTGTTGCTGTATGTTGGGGGTTGGCTTGAACACTGCACATAAACTGAGGTGCACTTCTTCATCACATTCCACCATAATTGAGAAGTGTATATATTTTTTTTAAGTGTGTTACGAGACCTGTGTAGGTTATAACAAACAATTCTGGTCTAATTTTGAACTTGTTTTCTTCGGGTTTCATCAGAGGTACCTTTACAGACATCAGTTTGTTTATATCAGGCTTAAATTAGTGCAAGGAGTGGAGTAAGCAGGCTTTTTCAGAAAGCTGCAGTAAAACAGTAATGCTGGCCTTTTCTTTGAGAGAGCTTCATGGGACATATTTTATCCAGTCTGTACTAATTTTAGAGGGCAGGCAGTCCTAGAGCATTATTTATGTAAATAGCCCTGACCTTCAAAGGTGGGAGCTTCAGTGGCTCCCTGAGGCTAGCTTGGCACCTGGGCTGGCTGCCTCTGAGCATGAGTTCCCTTCTCAATTCAAAATTGTCATGGCTGCAGCAATCCAGCACTGGTCAAGCACAGATCCTTTTATACTCATCTGTCTGTACTTTGCTCTGTGGCTTTGAAATTCCCTATCAGAAAGGAATTGGCATTACTTCAGTGGCTCATTCAGTATAAGGGGAGCCCTTTGCCTATGACAGCATAATTGGTGAAAGATTGCTTCTCCTTTCCCTCTTCTTTCCTTGCTAGTTGTACTGTCTATTAAGGAGAAGTCTAGAACTTACTGGGATACATACATCCCACTTTTTGATTAAAAAAGCTGTGGCAGTGAGTAAGAGAATAAAATGTGAAGTTTTCAGGAAAAAATATAAGGTAATTTAATGTCCAAGTATGCCAGCTCATGTTTATTCTATCAAAATTAAACTATGAGCTTAAATCAGCTTCAGTCATCATGTTATCTTTCCAAATTCCTTTCTTCTCAGGAAGCTGTTTCTGCGGCACAGAAGTGGTGGAGAATCAGGGGTTAAAGTGGAATTGTCTTCTCTGCCTTAGTTTATTGTCAGTGTTGCAGGGTGGAGTGTCAGCCTGTTTCAGGCATCAGCACTACCCTTCTTTGAAATGAGGGACCAAAGAGCACAGAGTCATTTAGATCCCAGATGTCTCCTCACCAGAGAGACAGGCAAGTTTTTACACTCGGGAGCCATGCTGAGTTTATCCTGAGTCTGGTTTACCTCTGAAGTGATATTTCATAATAGTGATGTGATCACATTTATTGCTAGGCACATCCTTTTTATTTGACAAGTTTTCTGACTGTAAGTGGTTGATCTCATTAATAGGTGATTCTGGAGGAACAAAAGAGAAAGGAAGTAGGTTTCTCATGAAGGAATCCAGGCAAATTCGTGTAGACCTGAGACTTACCAGTGGACTGTCTAGTCAATGTTTTTAAGTTTTGTATTTATTATTATTTTTATATAATACTTGATTTAAACAAAATTATGCTGGCTGCTTCCTTGTCAGTAGCACCAGCCATATTCAGCTTTCCAAAGCCAACAACAGGCACACTACTTTGCTGCTTTTCCTTTTATCACCTCTAGCAGACGCGTTCTGCCTACTTTGCCTATGTTTACAGATGACCCTGACCTGCAAAGTAGACACACAAATGGTCTTGTGTTTACATGCATGTGTGTGCACGTGCATGTGCACACCTACACCTCATTAGTGCTCCAAATTTTATGCACACAGGCATTCAGAGCAAGGAATTTGAGAGTCTGGAGTCACAGAGTTACCACAGTGTGAATATTATTCATATTAATATTTACTTTTAAAAACTTAGCTTAACTTGGGAATTTTAGAGGAATATGGAATAATGATTTATGACAGTCACGGTGTCTGGTGTTCTAGGTTATTTTTTAGACTTCTTTAACTTGTGATGTTTATTGTAAAATACAGTATTTATTTTCTTTCATAGTTTAGTATGTTTTGTTTTCTCAACTACTGGTAGCAAAAAATAGCTGTGATTTTCTAATGTCTCTATAGTTATCCTCTGTTTTTATTTTCTCTTCAGCTGTGGCTGGCTTACTACACTGTTTTTACCTGGTAGGAGTGTAAAGCCAGGAACCCTGTTAGCCTTTGTTGCCTCAGCAATTAAAAAGCATTAGGTCTTGCTCCAGTCTTAGTCCCCTTGGGTCTTCTCTGCAGTGTTACTGAGTAGATTCCAAATGTAGTAGATAATCGTCCTGTGTTAAGAGAGAAGGATTCATTGTGACAGCCTTGTGCTTACTTCTTAATAATGAGTAGATTTTAAATAATTCATGGACAAAAACATGCTCCCTTGAAATTTCTGGCTGTACATGTCTCCTTGATGTTTTAATGAACTTTTTATTATTTGCGGACTTGTTCAATGTGAGCCAGAAAACATCAGAGGCAAGAATCAGGAGGGAGAAAGAGAACAATATGGCATCACTGAATAAGACATTTTTCCCAGTGTTTGTGTGAAGAAAAGCTAATGCATACCCTGAGCAGACCCTTGTTTGAGGTGTGCACACAGGGTAAGACAACCCTTTCCTTCATGTTTTGCACCAAATCCTTATTCTGTGCACGTACTTGTGGTGGCAGAAACAATAGAATTTATTTTTATGGGTTACTTGCACAAACATTTGCTCCATCTGACAGACGTGGATCTAAATCCTGTTGTTCTTGCCTGAAAATTCAGATTCATGCATATGGAGATGCTTTTTTTTTTTTTTTTTTAAATAAATAAATAAAATGGTTCTAAAAGCTCTCTGGCTTTTAGTTTTCCCTGGTATATAAAACTCCTCTAACATTAAATTCAATTAAAATCCATTACATCTCCCTTTTTTTTGAGACAGTCCCAGGATTGCCTTTATCAGCTCTATATGATCATAGAAGACTGAGAATATCTTCACTTTTAGGCATCCCCTGTGCTTTTGGTGAATGCCTGACATCCTCTGAGATTTTCTGGAAGTGGATTACTGGTTGCCTTTTGTGTTATTTTGCTTTTTTACTGTACCTTCTTGGGAAAGAGAATTTGATCTGATTATAGGAAAAGTCCTAATGGGACCTGCTGGTAAAATAATGAAATGAAGAATGATTTTTCCAGAGATGATATCATCAAAATATGAAAGTTATGTACAGTATAGATAACTTGCTTTGACTGCATAAAGAATATGGTTGCAAACTTATATGCAAATGTCCATCTGGGTCAAAAAATATCAACCATAAAATCAAGAGCAATATCCATCTCAGTAAATCTTTTGCTGCTTTTTAGGAATCCACCAACTAGAGACCTATTGAACCAGGCTGTTCCTGACAAGTTTCAGGGCTACCCTGCTATGTTAAAGAAATGGAATTTTGACATTTCAGAACTTGTGGGGTTTCTTTTCTCTCAGTCAGTCTAAAGTGATTCCTTTTCAGAAACCCATGTTTCAAAAGTCTTCTTTTGGAAGCACCAGCAAATTTGAAATTATCTGATGGTATCTGGTTGATGAGAAGCCAGTTGCTAGTATGTAATGCACAAAGTGGCTCCCAGTATCAGTTTTCTGTGAGAAAGGCTACCCAAGAGCTGTGTGACCACCTCAGGATTTCTGAACTGTGCAGCAGGTAGACAAAGAGGCCCGGTTTGAGCTATGTCCTTGGGACTTTCTTGATCCTGACTTTGGAGTTTGGACTCCCAGAGCTGAAAACTGGTCTGGGACAGAGAAGGTATGGAAACTTTGTCAGATCCTCAAAGTTCTGTGAGCCCCCAGGCATTATGTTAACACAGCAGAATGAGTTGTTAGTGTAATCAATAGTATTTTGGGATGACAGCTTCCCTTCCAGGGCTTTTTATCACCCATTGGGCTTTTCTTTATTACTTTTACATATGTCTAAACTACTATATTTCTGAAAAAAAAAAAAAAAAACAAAAACAAAAACAAACAAACAAAAAACCCAACTTTGTCAGTTAAGACATGTTTACTTTTCCCCTCGTGGGACAGTTGTCATTCAAAACACTACAGTTATTTTACTTTCACTGTCTAGATCTGGTCAGTCAAGAACTCTTACACTGCAGGTACACTGCTGGGAGATAGAGCAGTCAGCAGACAGAGCATTACAGTCTGCTCAAAATCTTCTCAAATTCCTCATGGAGACATAGGTACTTTCAAGCTCTCTGTCCCAATAGCTGACCAAGTCACTTGAAGGATACAGTTCATTCTCCTTACAGTGCCATTGCTGAATCATGTCAGTAAATCATGTCAGCCCATACTGTGCAGCACACTTCATGCAGGACTCTGATTTCTCATTAATCCTTGGGACAGATGAGTGTGCTGGTACTTTCATACATACTTGCTGTTATTGGTGACCTGCACAAGCTGGTTTCTTCAATGAGAGACTTTATAGTCTTAGAGAAGAGAGAAATGATCTGGCTTGTCTTTTGTCTGTGTTTGCACAAAACTTTTCTAGTGAAAAGCCCAGACCTTGTTCACACAGATGGAGAGATACTAACTTAATGTCTGTTAAGCAATTAAGCTGAGAAAAAGAACCAATATGAGTACTTACTCTTGTTTAAATGTTAGCTAGCTTAGCTAAAAGGTCAGTTCTTCCCTTCTGTTTTGCTTAACAATGTGTTAGATATACACACAGCTTCTTGAAATGGAAAATAATGACTCTTTCCTCACTGTGCATTTCCAATCTATACTGCCCTCAGAGATCATAGGCTTGCTTTGTCTTGATTTCTATCTCTGAAGTGCAGTTTAGAGTACAAAGATGAACGGAGAAGCTGCTTACACTCAGATAAAGAGTCTTTGGGCATTAAACCCATGGAAATTTTCAGAGGAGAAGAAACAGTGGGCATCCTCTTGCAGAATGTCTTTCAGTAGGGTTATAAGATCTCAAAATGCATTAGATCTTAGAGCCATGCTCCACACCAGAGAAGTTAGGCTGAGGTAAGAAGGATGACAGAGTTCAGTATCTTTCCTTACAATCCCTTCTGATACTGCTTCTGCTAACTCACCACCTTTCAGGCTGCTGTCTCCAGGGTTTATGTTTGCAGTCTGCCACAACCTACAGCCAGTTGTAGATGTTCCTTTTACACATTAACACCCAGAAGTTTGTACCAGAAATTTACCACAAATGGGAGTGCTTTTCTAGTCTGGAATAGTTTTGCCATTTTGTATCAAAATGCAACAGTTCTCCAAAATACCTTACTTTAATTTTTTTCCAGAAACATTGTGATGTCAAATAGTCTGTATTTGCTCACATAGGATTATTGTTTCACAGCTGTCTAAGGTTCTCTTGACTTCAAATGCAGGTTAAGGAAGTTTCTAATCCCTCACAGTTTAGATTGACTTGCAACATTATCATAGGTGACATTTCTCGCCACTTTTTAATTTTGATACGGATCGGTCCAAGCCAACTAAATTAGATTCCGCTTAATGTATCTGGTCAATAAAATGGAATATGGAGACCTGAGGTATTTCTGCAAAGGCAAGGTAGTTAATATCTGAGTCTGTAAGCTATTTCTGTAGGTGAACTGCAGTATTTTTCTGGTGGCAAAGACATTCCACTGTTCTTTTTGCAGACTTATATCCAGTTGTTGTGTTTGTGGAAGAGGTCTGCATTGCATCTTTAGGCACAGTTTCTTTCCTAGCACATGGAAAGGGCAAGCCCTTATCACAAGAATATGAAACCTAAAGGGTGCTGTCTTTAATTAGGCAAATACACATTCTGATTTTTTTGTAGGAGATTGGCTTATAGAGGGAGCCATAATATGAGTGCAGGAGCATCCTGTTCTTCTGAACTTAGAGCTTTGAAAAGAAAGCTGTGTCTTTATGTTTTGTAAATGTATGCCATGAAGACTTTCACAGTGAATAGCTGTTCTACTACTATAGAAACCAAAAGTAACAGTTTTCTCTTTCAAGCAGCATCCTTGAGCATACACTGCTTCAATAACTTGCTAAGATCTATTGTCTTCAAAGGCAACAGTACAACATGGGGAGGCAAGAAGTTCCCTTTGACATTTTGTGAATGTTATAGGCTTGTAGTAAGCAAGGTGAGATTTGCAGCATTTCAAAGACTTATTTTTCTTTGCTATCTATTTGTCTTGTGCCTTTGTGCAAAGAGACAATGTCAAGGGAAAAATAAGCCTTTAAATATTTTAAAGTGCCCATTTAGGATTCATTTATCAGAGAACTGAATCCTAAATGTCAGACAGTATTTGATATTTCTCTGTAAAATCATCATTAAGAATTACCCTCATTTGACATTTTTAAGCACTTAAACGTATCCAAAGAAAGTCAAGTGAAGAATTATCTATTTCATGTTTTGTAAGTTTATCTCTATCTGTAAAAAATGTCAAGTGAGACATTATGCCATTGCTGAACGCCTTTATTCAGGCTGTGCTGAATATTAGTATATACAAACCACCCTTAGTGTTGTTTTTTGGTTTGTTTGGGGTTTTAGGAAACTTCCCATTATTACACCACATTACTAAAACTCTGTTTCTGGTCTCAGTAGTGATGAACAAGTCTAAGCAACTTACCGATGTCTTAAACTATGTTGTCTAGCACTGTTTGGAACCACAGTCAGGGTATGTCTGCAGTGTGCTATGAGGCATAGAGTGGAGAACACGTAGCTAAACTTTCTGTCTCTGCTGGGATCCTGCTTCATGGGTTGGCTATTATGGAGGTGCATTTGGGAAAGTCATCTCCAGCTGTGTCTGTGTGTATGTCAGTGAGAGAGAGACTCAGTACACTGTCCTCACAGGTGTCTGTAGCCCACACAGGCAATTTGAACAGGAACTTCCAGAGATTAAAACAGAACAACTACTAACACTCCCTTACCCAAACCCAAATCTGCCCCTGCCAGCTTTCTGCAGCTCAGATAAAGAGCCTACATATTACAGTGTGTGACATTTCATGTGCTCTGGCATTGTGTACAGAAATGCATTAGTAGTACTCTCTTAAAAGTGGGCTGGGCTGTGTTCAGAAGCTCTGCAGACAATGGATGTAGCACAATAGTGAAGGCAGTGGCTTAGTCCAG
>JANIJG010015908.1:91991-109351 GCA_024611175.1 Megaceryle torquata
AAAGGGCAACGAGGCTCGTGAAGGGCCTAGAGCACAAGTCCTGTGAGGAGCAGCTGAGGGAGCTGGGGTTGTTTAGTCTGGAGATGAGGAGGCTGAGGGGAGACCTTTCCACTCTCTACAACTACTGGAAAAGAGGTTGGAATGAGGAGGGAGACAGCCTCTTGTCCCTGGTGACATTTGGACCAGAGGGAATGGATGCAAGCTGCACCAGGGGAGGTTTAGGCTGGATATTAGGAAACATTTTTTCACTTGAAGGGTTATCAAACATTAGGATGGTCTGCACGGGGCAGTGGTGGAGTCCTGCGGGCATTTAAATGGTGTGTGGACCTGCTGCTCAGGGATGTGGTTTAGTGGTGAGCTTGCAGTGTTGGATTGAAGGTTGGATGATCTTGAAGGTCTCTTCCAATCAAAGATATTCTGTGATTCTGTGAAAATGTTTTCAGTCATCACAGCTTGTTCTGGCTTTGCTAGCGGTGTAAGTTTTTAACTTTTTACTCCCCAGGTCCTCCTTCCTACCTTTCTTGTAGATGGGTGTCATGTTGGCAAGTCTCAAGTTATCTGGGACCTCCCCAGTTGACCAGGATTGCTGATAAATGATGGAGAGAGGCTTGTCAAGTTCCTCCGCAGCTCCTTCAGCACCCTTGAGTGGATCTCATCTGGCCCCATAGAGTTATGGGTGTCCAATTGATTTAGTAGGCCATTCACTACTATTTCCTAGATTGTGAGTGGATTATTCCGATCTCCATCCCTATCTTCCAGCTAAGAGGACTGAACACCATGAGGATAACTGGTCTGACTATTAAAGACTGAGGCAAAGAAGGCATTGAGTACCTCAGCCTGTTCCTCATCCTTGGAAACGATGTTCCCCCTCGCATCCAATAAAGGGTGGAGATTCTCCCTGGTTCTTTTTTTGTCGTTTATATATTTGTAAAAGCACTTTTTATTATCTCTTGCAGCAGTGGCCAGGATGAGTTCTAGCTGAGCTTTTGCCCCTTTAATGTTCTTTCTACATGACCTAACTAAATCCCTATTCTCTCCTTGAGTAGCCTGCCCCTTCTTCCACAGGTGGTAGACTTTCCTCTTTCTCCTAAGTCCCAGCAAAAGCTCCCTGTTCAGCCAGACTGGTCGTTTTCCCCACCAGTTTGTCTCAAGACACATGGGGACAGCCTGCTCCTGTGCCTTTAAGAGCTCCTTCTTGAAAAAAGTCCAGCCTTCCTGGACCCCTTTGCCTTCTAGGACTGTACCTTAAGGGACTACTCTCAATCAGTGTTCTAAACAGGTTGAAGTCTGCCCTTTGGAAGTCCATGGTAATATTTTTGCTGCCCCTGCTCCTTTGTTGGCCAAGAGTTGAGAACTCTATCATTTCATGGTCACTAAGCCCAAGATGGCCTCCGACCACCACATCATCCAGCAGACGTTCTCTGTAAACGACTAGTTCAACAAGGCACCTCCCCTGGTGGGCTCACTTACCATGTGAGTCAGGAAGTTATCTTCCACACGCTCCAGGAATCTCCTAGACTGTTTCCTATCTGCTGTGTTATATTTCCAGATGTCTGGTAAGTTGAGATCCCCCACAAGAACAAGGGCTTGCAATTTTGCGGCTTCTGCCAGTTGTCTATAGAACAATTCATCAACCTCTTCATCCTGGCTGGGTGGTCTATAACAGACTCTCAACAGGATATCCACCTTGTTGGCCTTCCTCAACTTTACCCACAAACATTCAACAGGTCCATCACGCTTGTTGACTTCCATGCAATCAAAACACTCCCTAATATAGAAAGCCACCCCACCACCCTTTCTGTCTTGCCTGTTCCGTTTGTAGAGCTTATAGCCATCCATTGCAGCACTCCACTCATGAGAGTTGTCCCACCATGTTTCTGTAATGGTGACTACATCATAGCAGTTGTGGTGCACAACGGCCTTCAGCTTCTGCTTGTTTCCCATGCTGCGTGCATTAGTGTAAAGGCACTTGAGCCAAGCTAATGACTGGCTATGGGCTATGGGTTACTACACGAGACACCTGGCCTGCTGGTGGCAGGTGGGATGCACCTCTCCCAGACGGGGAAAAGGATTTTGGGGTAGGAGTTAGCAGGGCTCATTGACAGGGCTTTAAACTAGATAAGGGGGAAGGGGAGATAACCGGGCCTGTTAAGAATAAGCCCAAGGGAAGCATGCCAGGGCTTGAAGGATAGTGGGCTAGTGAGGACTCTTGCTTTGCCATTTCATTTGAGAGAAGGGATAAATGTTTAGAAATCATGGAAGCACCTGAGAAGGGTCTGGTAGGAAATGGGTCCCACAATCACAAAAAGGTGTTGGAATCATTAGCTCATCTGAAGTGCATCTATACCAATGCACACAGTATGAGCAACAAATGGGGAGCTTGAAGCCATGATGCACCACAAAAACTATGACATAGTGGCTATCATGGAAATGTGGTGGGATGCCTCACATGACTGGAGTGCCACAAGTGCTGGCTACAAGCTCTTCAGGAGGGATAGACAGGGAAGGAGAGGCAGTGGAGAGGCCCTGTTTGTTATAGAATGCTATTAGAGCTTGGAAATCAAGTATAGTGATGACATGATTGAGAGTATTTGGGTTAGGTTAAGGGACAATAAAGCTGATATCTCTGTGGGAGTCTACTCTAGACTTCCTAACCAAAGCAGTGAGGTGGATGAAGCTTTCTATAAGCAGTTAGGAGAAATCTCTCAGTCGCTTGCCGTGGTTCTTGTGGGGGACTTTAAACTCACAGTTATTTGCTGGGAATACAACACAGCAGAGAGGGAACAATCCAAGAGGTTCCTGGAATGTGTGGAGGACAACTTCCTCACACAGCTGGTAAATGAGCCAGTCTGGGAAGGTGCCCTCCTGGACCTGCTTCTTGTGAACAGGGAAGAACTTGTGGGGGAAGTGAAGGTTGGAGGCCATCTAGGGTGCATTGATCATGAGATGATTGAGTTTTCAATCCTTGGAGAAACAAGGAGATGGTTTGGTAAAACTGCCACCTTAGACTTCTGGAGGGCAAACTTCAACCTGTTCAGGAGACTGATTGACAAAGTCCCTTGGGAGGCTGCCCTGAAGGATATAGGAGTCCAGGAAGGCTGTACATATTTCAAGAAAGAAGTCTTTAAGGCACAGGAGCAGGCTGTCCCTACCTACTGAAAAACAAGTAGGTGGAGAAGGAGACCAGTCTGGCTAAATAGGGGCCTTTGGCTGGACCTCAAGAACAAAAGGAGAGTCTATAACCTTTGGAAGAGGGGGCAGGTGTCTCATGGAGACAATAAAGATGTAGTGAAGCAGTGCAGGGAGAACATTAGGAGAGCCAAAGTGCAGCTAGAGCTCAACCTAGCTACGGCTGTTAAGGAAAAAAAAAATTTCTATAAATTTCATCATCAACAAAAGGAGAATTAGGGAAAATCTCCATCCTTTATTGGATGCAGAGGGAAACTTGGTAACAAAGGATGAGGAAAAGGCTGAGGTCCTCAACGCCTACTTTGTCTCAGTCTTCAGCAGTGGAACTGGCTGTTCTCTGGACACACTCATGAGCTAGGAGACAGGGAGGGGAAGCAGAATGAGATAGCATTTAAAGAAGTGGTCAGTGACCTGCTACACCACTTGGATGCACACAGGTCTATGGGACCAGAGGGGTTACACTCAAGGTTGATGAAAGAGTTGGCAGGCATGCTCACCAAGCCACTTTCCATTATTTACCTGAAGTCCTGGCTAACTGGGGAGGTCCCAATGGACTGGAGGGTACCCAATGTAACACCCATCTACAAGAAAGGCAGAAAGGAGGAGCTGGGAAACTATAGACCTGTCAGTCTGACCTTGGTACCAGGGAAGGTCATGGAGCAGATCATCTTGAGTGCTCTTACAAGCCATAGAGAGGACAACCAGAGGATCTGGCCCAGTCAGCATGGGCTTATGAAAGGCAGGTCCCACCTGACAAACCTGATCTCCTTCTATAACAAGATGATCCAACTACTGGACAAGGGAAAGGTTGTGGATATTGTCTACCTAGACTTTCGAAAAACATTTGACACTGTTTCCCATAGAATTCTCATGGAAAAACAGTCTGCTCATGGCCTGGATGAGCATACGATCTGCAGGATCAAGCACTGTCTGGACAGATGGGTCCAAGGGTCTTTTCCAACCTGAATGTTTCCATGATTCTAGGGTTAGATAAAGTGTCATTGTGTCACAAGTATAGGTTTTTGGTGAGTGTGGAAAAGAAGAGAGATTTTCCTGTCCTGAAACAAATCCTGTCCCTCTGTTGCCTGTTAACATATGGGTGTATCTGATTTTTAAATTTTTTTTTTATGCTTTTCCAGTGGCATATGTTAGAGAAAGCTTTAAATTAGGTTATCCTATCTGTATCTCTGGTGCAGATGGAGTAAATGAGCAAACTTGAAGGAGTAAAACATGACAAAACTTCTTGTGGGACTTTTAAAGATCAGTGAAGACTTTCCAAATGCTTGATTTATGCAGACACTGGAAAGAGAAGGAAAGAGATACTTAAACACAAATTTAAAATGTGGCTCAGATTAGTTCAGTCATGGCCTTTCTTTGAGGATGAGACTGTAGTTTTCATATGGAGATTTATGTGTTCCCTTTTATGTTCTCCCCTTCAGAATGAAATGATTGTTATATGTGAAAATTTGAAAGTCTCTTTATTCTGTTTTGGTACAGATATCTGGACTCCGTGCCAGGAGGAAAGAGTTGGTACTTGGTTCTCTCAATCTTATTCTTTGAAAAATGCCTATCCAAAAAGCAAACACCATTTTATTTTCTGCAAGTAGACAGCTATTGCAGTTATGTAGTGCAAAGTTGTCCAGCCATTTAAGGAAGATGAGTTCATCCCCTCTGCTAGCCCTCCTCCCTCTGCCCCTCAACTTCCTCTTCTGCCTGTATTGCTGTAGTGGTCTTCCCAAACACATAAGAAGAAGTCTGCTGGGTTTGGTGAGAGAAAAGGAGATATTAGGGTGTAAAAGTGTAGAGTTGAGGAGAAAAATACCTATTTCAATTTATTGATGTTATTTGCAGAAGTCTTGAGGAAAATACTGTAGCGCATGATTTGGAGTGGGACAGGTGAGCCCATGGAGGAGTTAAAATCTTTAAGTCAAATAAGAGTCAGAAAACCAGAGTCATAGAATCATTTAGGTTGGAAAAGACCTTGAAGATCATCAGGTCCAGCCATTACCCTAACACTGCCAAGTCCACCACTAAACTATGTTCCTCAACAGCACACCTAATTGTCTTTTAAATACCTCTAGGGATGGTGACTCCATGCATTCTCTGGGCAGACTGTCCCAGTGCCTGACAAGTCTTTCGGTGAAGAAATTTTTTCTAGTGTCCAATCTAAACCTCCCTTGGTGCAACTGGACACTATTTCCTCTTGTCTTATCACTTGTTGCTTCAGAAAACAGCCTGACTCCCACCTCACTGCAATGTCCTTTTAAGTAGTTGTAGAGAGCTATAAGGTCTCCCGTGACCCTCCTTTTCTCCAGACTAAATAACCTCAGTTCTCTCAGCCACTCCTCATAAGACTTATGGTCTACAACCTTCACCAGCTTTTTTTTCCGTGACAGTGATAGTTGTAGAAAAATCCAGGAAACAAGAAATTGAGGCAACAGCAAAAGCTGTTGAGTCACATGAGACTTTTTATGCAGGATGTACTTAAATACAAGTTGACTTGTTTTTACTTGAGACCTTGTTATAAATTAACTTGGTCCTTTTCCATTGAAATTGGTGATCTTGGAAGGAACTGCCACCGGAAGAGTGAATGAATACCCACAGCCAACCCTATTTGTAGAAATCACCTTAGTCCATATTGTTTAATCAGAAAAGACGACTCCTTAAATGTGGACATCACCAGTTTAAAACGTTGTTTTTGGATCTGAGTGATATAAGTACTTCTGGATTTTACTTGCAGTCTGAATGCAGAGGTTTTGGATTCCAAATAGAACTAGAAAGCTGACTGAAATGAAAGCAACTTAAAAATTGCTACTTAAGCTGTATCTAGCTGTCTTCTTTACAGAGGTTTATATATGTGACATACGGAAGAACTGGGAGTAACAAATTAACATACATGCTTTGCTTGGGCCAAAGTCCCAGAAATAAAAGCCCAATATAAGTTGGTTTATGTGATGCATGGAAAGCTAGGAATAGAAATTGCCACCTTTGCTGTAACTGTTATCTTCCAAATAACTTTAAAATATGGAAAAAAGTGAAACTAGAGTATCTTTACATGAATTGCCTTTTTTTTTTTTTTTTTTTTTTTGGTGCAGAGATTGACAGTAGGAAGAGTGAAGGAATCTCAGTGTTCCAGTGATTAAAGACTGCCATCTGGAAATTACTGAAGTGGCCTCATATAAATACCTAGTATATAAATTGAGTTTAATTTATTAAAGTGAAAGTTATTTTCTTTTTTAGAGAACAGAGGTTATAAACATTCCAAGGGCAGTAGCATTTAAATTTTATTCTACATTTATGGAAGGTAACAGTTGTGCTGGTATAGTGAAGAAAAGATTTTTTTTTGTGCTCTTCACTATTTTGGGTTGCATAAGGGTTTTCACGTTTTCCTTTGAAGTCTGAAGAGCAGAAATATATTGATGGGTGCTGTACTGTCAGTTTAATACTGTAACAAAAAGTACTTCTGTATTCTCCAAGAACCTGAATTGGATTGTATTGCTTTGTAATGTCTTTTTCCTGAAACTGCTGAATAGTACCCCTGCATGCAGCTCAAGCTGCCATTTTAAAATATGATGTATTATGAAAAATTATGATCTAGGCTTTGTGTGAGGGATAGTTACTTGTTCAAAAAATTGAGGAAGGAGTTGAACCTGCGAATCCCATTTCCTAGGTTAGAGCTCTGATGCGGTGTTTTATGCCTTACCTCTCCTTTGAACTCACTCTCAAAAAAAGCTGTAATCTGGTGGGACATGGATGTTGTTGAGGAATATCCAATGAGCTCTGAGATTTATTACAAGACTGAGCACTCAAGGACTTAGGCAAAATAATGTGTCATTTCTCATTTGTGTTGATGCATGAACAATAGTCCAAGATGCTCAGTTGATCTGAAACCTTTTTGATACATTTATGGATGTGCAGAAGTAACTGTCATGCATCTAAATATTGTTAGGGCTTTCAGAGTTCTTACATATCTATAGTCATGGTATCAGCTGAGCAAGGGTTTTTAGAATCCAGATTTACTGACTCAAATCTCTGTAATTAGGACTGGTGGTGATCAGCAGTATTGCAGTAAGTTTCTGTACCATTCCTTTCACTCAAGTGTCTCCACTACAACACCACATATGTATAGTATTATCATTTACACAGGCAGCAAAAAAAACCCTCAGCAGTCCTATTTTATGTTGTTTCCTCAAAAATCAGACAAGGACAGAAAAAAAAAATCTTAATTTTCTATTGATGGGCCATGTATCTTCCTTACCTGCTCTTTTTTCTTTTTAGACTTATTTCTCTAAATCAATGCTATTCTTTAGGTAAGGTCTACATAAGCTAAGTGAGTTAAATATGAAGGATAGAACTCATTCATGCAGGGTTACAGGGAGTGTCCCTCTCTTTTTCTTTTGTTGGACAGGAATCTTTCCCCTTGGAGATAAGATTAGATCCAAGATATAATATTTTAAGATACCTGGTGCTCTTCTTAATGGATTCTACATTGTGATTTCTTTTATTTTTTTCTATTTTTTTCTCCTCAATTATGAGAATGTTTTCCAGAAGTTTTGAGGTGGGAAAATGAGTTGATCAGAATTGGAAAGTGTATGTGATTGGGCACAGAGCCCTTCCTGTGCATTTTGAATCAGAGCAGGAGCTTCTAGAAAGCAAACTATAAACTCTCCAAGTTGTACAGTAACCACAAAATAATTTTTCTGTGCCTAGTTCTTCTAGCAATTTTAGGCTTTTAGGTTTTGTTGTGGTTTGTTTGTGGGTTTTTTTGATAGGGTTTTTGTTTGTTGTTTTGTTTTGTTTGTTTGGGTTTTTTTGTTTGGTTGGTTTGGTTTTGTTGTTTACAAAAAGCCACAGTCTACCACTGTTGTGTTTCGGAAAGATGTGCTATTCAAAGGGAGACTTTGAAATCTAATAATGTGTTGTCTTCAGAATTAAGCCAGTTATTTAACTGGCTTTGAGAGAACAGTGACCCCAAAATGCTCAGGCAACGCAGTTGTTGGACAGTTCTGGTAAGGCTGCCATTGCGGAGTGTGTGACTAGGGAATTAAAATTTGACCACACCTCTCTTGCAGTATATTCCAGTTTATCTAAAGGAAAAGGGTAGTCAAACAACTGATTTGGAATTAATATGTTGTTTCTAAACCACCGTGGAGCCAGAGAGCTTGAAACTTTTCTAGTCACAAGAACCAACAGTATTTTACTAAAAGTCTGACTCATCTGAGCCCAAAGGCAAATTTTTCTCCTCCTTAATCTCAGCTTCATCTGTCCGTGTTCTGATATTTACATGTATATAAGTGTAGAGCTGAAAAAATGTGGCGTGTGTGGTACCTGTCTTGTTTTGATGTGAGAGGAGCACAGTTAGAAAAAGCAGTCCAGCCTTGAATTTTTTTCAGCAATTAGTACTTGGGAAGCAGATAGTAGAAATGAGATCATGGGTCGTATCATATTAGAGAGAATAGGCATGCAAGCTAGTGGGAAATCAAGTTCTATTTTTTTAATAAGTGTATGTGGGAGAATAAAAGGATTCTTTTTTTTTTTTTTTTTTTTTGCATGGTATTGTGTGAGGAAAACAAATTCAACATCTGGAAGGTCCATATAGAAATAGTTATTTAAGATTGGAGTTCTATAAGGCATGTCTTGCTCTGTTTGCAATCTGGTCGGAAATAATGGTGGATTTTGAATGAAGTCCCTGTATTGTTTGTTTCAAAAATATACATTTTTGTAATGAAAGTGACATCAGAATTTATTGAGCTGGTAAGGTTACTGTGTGTATGACTAGGGGTGCTGTTGAAAAAAAATGAAATAAAATAAAAATCTGCAAATATCCTGCAGTGGGAGAAAATAAAATGAATATGTTGTGACATTACATCAGTTTTGAAGGAGTTGAGGGGAAGCAGAGTTACCTGCTGTAACTTAGGAGGCTCTCTCACACTTTAAAAGGAAATGTGTTTATCCAAGTTAGAAGGGATGTAAAATGCCAACAGCACATATAAGGTGGTGAAGAATCATCAGGAGGAAGAAAACAGACCTATAAACTGTGGAATAATGTTTTCCCTCAGTTCCCAGGAGTAAGATGTGTCCTCGAGCTTACCGTTTCCCAAGGCTACTAGCAGAGTCTGTGTTAAGAAGCATTGTCTACAGAAGATACAGTTAGGGGGTGGATAAGCCAAACAGGCATGCACAAATCCAAGTGATGAAAGGGGTTTGCAATCAAGGGTGCTGATGGAGTTGGTAGAAATCACTCTGAGGGCTGCTGTCTGTCACCTGAAAGGTCATGAGAATCAAGGAAGGTTCCTAAGCACTAGAAAACAGTCATCAGGCCCATCTTCAAAACCAGCAAAGAAGAGGACCCCAGAAACCACCAGCTTATCACCCTCCCGTCATTCTCTGGGAAGACTAGGGATAACATCTGCAAGTCACTTGAAGGTACACAAAGGACAAGGGAACATCAGGGAACAACCAGCACAGCTTCAGCAAGGACAAGTTGCGCTGGGACCAACATGAACCTTGATTTGAGGAGGTGACTGTTCTAGTGGGACAAGGGGAGAGCAGTGACTGGTATTTACTCTGACTTTAGCAAGGCCCATGACACAGCCTGCAACAGTATCCAGATGGGTGAGGCATGGACAGGAGAAGGGGACTACACAGTGGAAGGACCACTACCTCGTGCTCAGTAGGACAAATCCCACCCACAAGGCAGCTGCTAGAGGTCATGTGCCTTAGGTCAGTGGTGGGGCTGATGCTGGTGATCATCTGAAGTAAAGGGCCTGGGTGGTAGTGGGACAAGACAACTTTGGCAAGTCCCTTGCCATCTGGGGAAAGAAGCAGCTTGATGGAAGCCAGATTCCCCTCTTCCTTGGTGCAGAAGGGATGGCATCTTTTCTGCAGTGGAGAGAGGTGGTAGGGAATGGGAAAGAAGGGCCCATGCAACTCTCGACAATCAACAAGAGTACTGGTGGGTGATGTTGCAGGTGAGTCTGTGTGACGTCCATAGAGTTTGTCTTCTCTCAGCTAATGTTTGTTGCGGAGGCTAAACTGCTGGTAGGGAGCTGGCCAGCTGCTCCTGTTGATGCAATCTCATGGGAGGAGCCAGGGTGCACTGGTGTAGTGTCAGGTCATCCCTGTGGTAGGTGGACCCACTTCCATCGGCTCCTCTTCATCTTGAGGTAGACACATGTCCACTGGTTTTTCATTGTTCTGAGGTAACAAGTCTTGCCATTGAAAAGCCAGTCTCTCTTTTGGTGCTTTTTTATTCCGTGCGTGCTTTAGGGGTTTTTTATATGATGTAGCTATGTGAGCTGTGTGTTTTCCCTTTTTGTCATGTTGCAGACTACCTTTTATTATTTCACAGACTACTTTTATGGTCTGCAGGTCTTACTTCTCTAGATAAGTATGTACTTCAGACAGGTTTGATCTCTGCCTGGGGGTTCTCCAGAGGAGTGTTTAAAGTGAAGGTGCAGAGGTGCTTGCCTACTTCTGCTCTGGTGGCTAAGTCCTTTTTAACCCATGTGGTATAAAAGCTGTTCAGAGCATAATATCAACTAAAGATTAATGAGAGGGATTTGTCTTGCTTCTGTTGTAACTGAAAATTACAATCTGTAGAAAAAAAAAAAAGAAAAAAAATAGTTTTACTGTCTGCTGCTGAGACAAGGAGAACCACGGCTGCTGAGAAGGTGTGTGTGCTGTGCCTGCATTACCATGGTGATGGCAGGTGTCCAGGCACCGCTTCACCCCTTTCTCCTCTGTGGCTCCATTCCTTGCTCTTGTGATTTGTACTGAAATGGCAGGTAATTTCCATTGGTAAGCTGCCCACCAGACTAATGAGGAAAGGTGTCATCTCTCAGCTATGTAATAGTTTCTTTTCTTCCCATGGCTCATGGTCTTTTGTCAAGGCTGTTGTTCAGACCTCATCCTTAGAGGATTGGTTGTCATTTCTTTGGGTTATATTCCTACTGGCTTTTAGGTGACAGAGAAAGAGGCGATGCAGGTGGGGAGGAGGTGCTGACAAGCACTGTCATTTTCATGTAATGAAAACCATTCTGGATGATGGAGATCTCAGGACAGCTTTTCCATATTTGTATCTTACCTTCTGTTGTGATGTCAAGTGACCAGAAATAAGCCATGAACTAGGTTTAGCTAGCAATGGTCAAAGGGCAGATCATCTCTAGGACATTTCCTAGATTTGGTAGGCAGGTTACCTTTACGGGAAAATTTTCTATGATTGTGGTTATGAATACTTAGCCTGCTCCAACTGCAAGTCTCTGGAGGATATTAACTCAAGGGTGAGTGCTGGGGCTGTTGGCAGACTTTTTACGTATCTCAATTTAGATTGCCCACTGACAGGAAAATGTTCTGCATAAGGGTGAGAGGCGCTGTGTGGTTTCTGTGGTCGGTGTTCTCAGAGTGAGCAGTTAGAAACATTGTATGCTACTTTTTGTTTAATAGAAGAGTTGAAATTATGGAAAAAGTTATTTAGTTCTGCTCAGAGTTGTGTTGCAGTGTTCTGGGGGGAAAAAATACAACATTTTTGTAACCAAGCTGCTTTCCTATTGAAATAAAGGTCAGGTACAGTGTTGCTGCTGCTACTTCTCTGGTTGCCAGGGCTGTTATGACTGATTTAATTTTTTTATGCTATTAGAAGAACTGACTGCAATCAAAAAATAAAATAAAATGAGAGCAACAAAGATGCAACACCAGAAGAGAGACAGTTTCAGTGTGAGAAAGTCATCAACCTTGGGTTCTGCTGCCTATTGCAGGGAAGTCATTTTACTGCTTGGGAGAGAAGGATTTGTCACAGCCCTGCTTTCAAACATCAGAATAGAAAGGGGGCAGCCAGTGGGACTGTGTGTCTGATGTATTGTGCAAGGACAAGGCAAGAGTATGAGTATCTTACGCCAATGGCTAGGTACCTAAGGGCTGTAAATCTAGATGCCAGGCCTGGTAGTTGCCAGAGAGCTGGAACAAAAGAGTGTGAGAATAGTTTTTAAAAGTGCTTTGCTGTTTGCTTGTAGAGTTGAGCAGAAGGGAAAGTTGGCCATTTGGCAAGCTTGTGCTAGCTTCAAAAGAGCATAGAAGGATTACAGACACAAACTGTGATGGCAAGTTAGCTATGGACACAGCTGTAACTGTAGAAATATGTTCCTGGGCAAATTATTTGCCAAATGCTTGATATATCAACAACACAGCTGGAGGGATTTGTGGCAAAAAGAGCAGAAGATGCAAAGCTACGGAAAGGGATCTTTAATTTACAGCATGAGCAGTCCTGTGGTTAATGTAAGTAGCACAATCCATTCCAGGGTGATCTAGCATTAGAGGAAAAAATAACACTGCAGAGGGCAGGCAGCCCTGGGTTCTGGCAGCAGCAAGTGCTAGAGAATTCATTAGCCTCTGAGTTATAGCTGGATTTGGGTTTGCAAGTTTTCTTGGACTAGGCAGGAGCTAACAGATGCTTGGCTCAAAGGAGCTGTCAAGTGTGTTAGCCCCAGGAGGAAGAACATACTGGAGGCTATGATGCCATTTTGTCAGACTGTCCTCATCCTTATGATCTCTTCCTCTGCTGTTTCCCCTTCCTCTCATGTCAGCAGGGTTGCTCTATGAGGTAAGCTGAGCCGGGAGCCAGGGTGACCCCATCTGGGCCATGTCCTTGCTGAGCTGGGTGGGCTGAGCTGGGGGCAGGTGACAGGCTCCAACGACAGCCCCAGCACAGGAGGGCTGAGCTAGGTCCAGGGTCCAGCTGGAGTCTACATTGGAGCAGCAGGAGATGGGGCTGGAGGCAGGGCTGCAATTTAACCCTCCAGCAGTGTGTGTTTAAGCTTTGTTGAGGAGAAAGTACCCAAGGCCAGACTGCATACAAGCTGCCTGTAGTGACAGTCTGACAGGGCAGGGATGGATGATGTGCCCTGACCTGACCTGAGCTGGAGCCCTGAGGCCCATGGCAAGGGGTGGGTGGGAGTCCCAGCCAGCTTGCTCAGATCCATTCAGTCCCTGCAGACCCTGACTAGCCTGTGGAAGAGATGAGATATTGGTGCAAAGCTTCCCTATCCTTAAGGAGAATGGAACCGCTGTCTCCTGTTAATGGGCAAGGAAGGAGGAGGCAGTAGAAGATGGGAGTAACAGGAGGGGTAGTAGGAAGACCCAGTTCCTGGGTCCCTAATCTTCAGTCATGCTTGCTTCTGATACTGCACTACTCTAGGAGTGCTGAGTGGGGTGTTAGCTTGTCAGTAGGCACTGCAGTTACTTCTGTCTGTCCAGATTCAATTCTGGGGTGGCCTGCACCCCTTTCTCTTGCTGAGCAGTGGAAAGGGGAGCATGGGAAGAGAGGGAGGCTGTTGGAGTGCTGAGCACATTCTGCATTCATGTGTAGGTGTTTTTGTTGTGTTATGGGGAAAAATTAGTTCATGGACATTCGTTGCAGATCTAACTACTGGAAATATATATATGTGTTTTTAATTACATTCTTGTAGATCCAACCCCAATTGTGTTGCATTAATAGAGGTGTTCAGAGAGCAGCAGGAGGCAAACTATTTTGACAGACTAGTTGGTTCGCTTATATGACTGAAGGGGTAGAAACAGTGCACTGAAAAGAAAATGTCAAAACCCTCCCATTTCTGAGACAAAGTAGCAGCTGGGCTATGTGATACTGTGAACAAAAATGGAAGCTTTTAAAGATGAAGTAGGAGATGTGTTATGAAAACTTACTTAATCTTTCCTTTCTTGGTTTCCTTCTGTGGAGCCTCTGACAGTACCAAGGATATGTTGATGACTCAGAATCTGACAATGTGGATCTTTATTCTCTCTTCTGCAAAGAAACTAGGAGTGTAATAGGTGATATGAAGAGCAAGCTACCTTGATAACATGCCACTGCAGTATAACTTCTTCCTGTTGCATAAAGGTCAAACACAACTCTTTTCTGTTGCTGTAACTAATAGGATAGTTCTGACTGATCACTAAACTTTACAGTGACCTTTCAGGAGCCTTAATCTAGCCAGCTGCTACTTGCCTAACAGTATTGAGGGGCTGAGAGTTCTCTGGCTGGATGAAAGATCCAGCAGTAGCTGGCCCTGAAGAACTGATGGGGCTGTGTAGGGAGAGGTTTTAATGCAACCGTGACATCTTTCTGATAGAAGAGGGAGCAGTGTGTAGCTGGGTGACATAGTTTTAATAGAATACTATTGTAGCTGCACTGAAGGATGGGATTTAGATATCAGATTGTAAGTGTAGAGCACATACTTAATCAAAAACTGCAGAAAGTGAGATGGGGGAAGGGAAGAGGTGAGGGAGATACTGAGTATTTCATGAGATATGAACAAAGCTAAAATGGTACACAGAGGGTATGCTCTCAGCTGCAGATACATCATAGTGTTGGTACTTTTATTTTTATGGAACAACCGTTGTCTCATCACAGGATGAAAATTGCACAGCCCTCATCTTTTCAATACCGGTAGAGTTATGACTCTACCCATCATATGGTCTAAGAAAAAGAAAATCACAGCATTAGTCAGATTAAAGAAGTATTTGATACTGTATAATATAGAACTCCCTATGGTTTGCATTTTCTTTAAGCTTAGATCTGGGATACCAGCACATTCTACTGAGATGCTCATTTATTTGTTTACCAAGAATTTGTCCTCTGAAAAGAAGAAAATTAAGGAAGGAGGGATACTGACATCTCAGCAGAAAAACAAGGTGTCTGAGTGAGGAACATTTTTTCTCTCTTTAGAACATGCTAGTACCTGCAAGGCATTTTGGGTCTCTTGAACCATTTCTGCTATGTTAAAAACCTGCTATATGAAGGTGGATTTCCAGGAAATATACTTTTTTGTTTGTTTCTTTGGGTTTTGGTGGTTTGTTTTTCTTTTTTTTCTTTTTTTGGAGGGGGGTGTTGGTTGGTTGGTTGGTTTGGTTTGGTTTGGTTGTTTGTTTGTTTGTTTTAGGATAATTTCTTTTGAGCACTCAGAAAGAAAACTTCCTGTTTTACAGAAGGTTATGTGTGGCTACCAGTATGTATATCACTAAATCCAGAATGCTCTATCTGGGAGGTCAGTCTTGAAAGGGGAGCAGCAGCAGTGCCAATTCAATGTTTTCTACTGCATATATTGAAATGGGATAATGCTGAGAGAAATGTACCTGGAGCTTCCCTCTCTCTGGGGATCTGATCTTTTTGGGTACATGAACTGTATGAGAATATAGGGAGGAAGGCACAATAGGTCACACACAAATGGAGAAGAAATAATTTTGTTAGGATACTCCATTGCGAGGGAACGGGAGAGAAGGGAAATGGGAAGTCTGAATTGAATTGTCTTTTTCAGTGCAACTTTTAAGTTGTGTGTATTTTAGATAACAGTAGGTTAGTATGCTATTCCATTCCAGTCTATGCTGTGAGCTTATAGAGGATCTGGGGCAAAGGACATAGGTGTGGAAATAAAGCCACAGTGAGGAGCATCTATGAATTACCTTACTGCTGTCACGCTGCCTACATGAGAGTCATCATACATGTAGGCCTGTTTAAGGGAGATGTAGCTAACAGTGATACTGCAATGTAATGTAATAATGTAACATAGACTTTTATCTTGCTGGACTAGGCAGGAGTGAGTAAATGACAGGTGTAGATGATCAGGGCTTGGGCGACTGGAGTGGAAAGGAGAAGGGAAAAATGTCAAAAAGCTTTAACTCTGCTTTTTTTTTAGCTTCCTAAATAATCTAATTTATACATAGGTTTTTAAAACTACCTAGTCATTTATCTCCCTGGCATATTTAGGGGACTTGATTCTGTTTGCAAGTTTCCTTACATCACCGTGGCTCTGGTGTTACCTAAGCTATCGCATGATGCTTGTAAAGTAATATTATCTGATCAAGATGCCTGATGCTAAGCTGTGCACATTCTGATCTTTCAGCCTAGTTCTTTGTATGGCTTTATGGCCCAAAATTCACAAAATAAGTGCCACCTTCTGTGCCAAAAGGAGAGTGTTGAATTTATTAACAGGTACACAACTCAATTCATTTAGGTCACCTAGACAACTGCATAAATTATTAGTTCCTTCAAGGATTTATTTATATATGTATTTATTTATTAATTCACTGACCTCAATAGTGTCAACAGTATATTGAAAACCAACCACTTAAGAACCCTTGCAATGCTATGCAAAAGGAATTGGTCTGTAAATATGAGCAGTACCTGGCATTTTGTTAGTTAATACCACTGACTGCATTAAAAATTCCAGCCTTCGATGAATATACTGGAATAGTTCAGCCTTTTGGAGGCCACACTTTTCCAAAAAGAATGTGTGTTATTTTTTTATAGAAAGCAAGTGAAATACATGATCTCTGATGTGAATTACAGGCTTATTTTGGCATTAATCTCAGCTGATGCCAAGTGGCTAAGACAGGAGTCCAAAAGGAGATGAATGAGGGAACTGAAGAAAGGGGACAAGGAATGGGAGATAGAACTTTTCACTGTCCTAATGTAACTGGTGCCTGCATAAAGTTCAGCATTTCATTTCTTCCAACTTTTTATGGTTTTCCCTTGCAAGAAAACTTGAATATTTTCCCAACTGATCTCCCACTGTATGCAGTGCCCTAAAGATGCTGTTTCTTTTATGTGGAGATATGTCGAGATACAGAGGGTGGATGTGAGTGTTGCTGGAAATGCAGCATGCTTTCTCCCTATCCTTTGCAGCAAACAGCTTGCTTGCCTGGGTTGCTTGCATCATTAAGTGAGTTCTCTGAAGGTTTAGATCTAGCATCCTAGAACCATTACATCTTCCCACTAATTTCTCACAGGCTTTTCCCTGATAATATACTACAATTCTTCAGGTCTCTACAGTCATAGTTGTACGAAGTTATTGGTCTGACATTGTCAGCTGCTCCCATGTGAATTATGACCCTGCTTAAACAGTTAAGTCACAGTCTGATCTAACCCACAAAGAATTTTAAAACAATTATCTACAGGCTGAATTAAAAGGCTTTTTATGATTCTGTGTCATGGTACATCTCCAATCTGCACCTCTTAAATTACCTAGACCTTTATCCTGTCCCGCTGGACCATCAGTTCTACTCTTCTGGAGAAGTTTTAATTACTTTTTTTTTTCCCTTTTGAATTTGATCTCATCTCTCACTCCATCACAAACTGTCCAGGTAACATCTATGTAAGAAAACGGCTCCCCATTTTAGCT
>JANIJG010015910.1:0-18838 GCA_024611175.1 Megaceryle torquata
ATCAAAGAAAAACAGAAAAAAAAAAAAAAAAATAGGTGAGGGGAGAGAGGGGGGCGGGGGGGGGGGGGGGGGGTGGGGTGGGGAGGGGTAGGGGTGGGAATCCTTTCATCTGATTAAATGGAAAAAGAAGAACTTTGTAAGAATACTTAAAATTCTGTTGACTTAATGATGTTCTTTTCTTTTTCTGAACAACCTTTCAGTGCTGTGATTGCTTGTACCTCTCTGGAAAATAGGATAGTTATCTGATGTAATTGTTTGGGCTCTGTAATGTTGTCTTCCTCAAATAATGCTTTTCTGTATCTTCTTCTCTTAGGGTGTTATGGTTGGTATGGGTCAAAAAGATTCCTATGTAGGTGATGAAGCTCAGAGCAAGAGAGGTATCCTTACTTTGAAATATCCCATTGAACATGGAATCATCACCAACTGGGATGATATGGAAAAGATCTGGCACCACACTTTCTACAATGAACTCCGTGTGGCCCCTGAGGAACACCCTACCTTGCTTACAGAAGCCCCCTTGAATCCTAAAGCTAATCGTGAGAAGATGACTCAGATAATGTTTGAGACCTTCAATGTACCTGCTATGTATGTGGCAATCCAGGCTGTCTTGTCCCTGTATGCCTCTGGTCGTACAACAGGTAAAATAAACAAATAAACACTATTGAGATATTTCTTTTCAGGAACCCTTCCCTTCCCTCCCTCCTTCCCACTCCAAAAAGGAAGAAAACCCATCATAACTCATTAAATTTTACAGAAATCTGGGTATTTTTACTTTAGAGCTACTAATAACAGTAGCAGAAAAGCCAGTAAAAAATAGTCTACAGAAAGAACAATGTGGACCTGTTTGCACTGCTTTCAGAGAGGCACTGTGGAACTGACTGTCCCACTGCTTGTCATGACCCAAACAATGAAACATCCCTGTGAAGACACATGTGTTACACCAGTTTAAGGGCTTAAAATGGGCCCCAAAGACGCCCATTATCAGATCAAGACAATCACTATCGCAAATATACTTATTACTCAGTGCAGTAGCAGTGGAAGGCTGCTCATCTGGATTATTTTAAAATATGCATGGAACAACAATTTTATGGGAAAGTTCACACCAAACAGGAATGTCCAGGCAAGTAAAGGCAGCAGGAATGGGAATATCGTTATGGCCAAAACATTTTACTTTATACTGCCTGAAAAATCCTGTATGTTGTGTTTGTTGCTGCTTACTGCACCTCAGGGCTCTAAGCATTTGCTGGGTGATTCCAACTGCTCTCTGACATTTCTCTTCCAGGTATTGTTCTTGACTCTGGTGATGGCGTCACCCACAATGTACCTATTTATGAAGGTTATGCTTTGCCTCATGCTATCATGCGTCTGGATCTGGCTGGCAGGGATCTGACAGACTACCTCATGAAGATCCTCACGGAGCGTGGCTATTCCTTTGTGACAACAGGTCAGTCCTTCAGTTTTGCCTTCCTGTGAAAATCCTCATGCCTCTCTTGGCTCATCTTCTTCCTCTAGTATGTTGCTTATCCATACCTTGATTTGATTCCTGTATATCTGCAGCTGAACGTGAGATTGTTCGTGATATCAAAGAGAAATTGTGCTATGTTGCGCTGGACTTTGAGAATGAAATGGCCACTGCTGCCTCTTCCTCCTCTCTGGAAAAGAGCTATGAATTGCCTGATGGTCAAGTGATCACAATCGGTAATGAACGTTTCCGCTGCCCTGAAACCTTATTCCAGCCATCCTTTATTGGTAAGTGTTTCCAGGAAATTCTCTTTGCTGTAGAAGGTATGAATGAATCAGAAGGTGTCTCACTTCTCTTCCTGCTCATCTAGATTTGACACAAAATCAAACATAAATAAATAATGAGTTAGATCCTCTGTTCCCTGTAAGTTGTGCTTGATGTGAGCTCAACTGGCAATTAGCTGAGATCTCTGCTGTTGTTGCAAGTTTTAGATCAGGTTTTCGGATCACAATTTTTAGTGATAAAATGTGCAGTTAGAGTATTATCATTCAAGACATTCTATGATTCTGTGTCACTGATAATAGGAATTGCTTTCAGCTCTGTACTTGTAAGTTACTCTTAAAACAATATCTGACTTCATGAGGAAGTCTCTGAAAGTGCAAAAAACCAGAAAGAAGGTGTGTATGTATTTATATGCACTGTAATTAAACATTACCATGGCCAAGATGGTAAGCTTTGCCATCTGTGAATGCAGCTGATAGATGCAGCAAATGCTTATAGTCATGTATGTCCCGCACAATAAATGCAGTTGTTTGTCAGCTGACATCTTACTGGAGATCTAGTGTAAGCCCTTTCAGGAAGCACCTGTTAAAATTAATAAATTGGAATGCAACCTACAAACACTTGCTTCTGGTTTCTTTTTCTGTAACACCAAGTACTAATATCTTGGCCTGTGTCTTGGTTATATCTTGCCTTGATGTTTATAAACAGTATAGCCTGTATTTTGAATAGGCTGAAAAAGTAGTGAAGTTACTATTGTCTGTAGTTCTACTTCAACTGTTTTCATTGTCTTTATTGCTGTCTTTACTGTATTCAACTAATTAATTTTGTGAGACTCTGACATAATCTGATACTCATGTTTTCTCTTCTATATAACTTTCTCCCATTACCATATACTAAATAAGGTTATTTACTAAATTTTTGTCTACTTTTTCTCCTACTGTGCATTTCTACTGTGTATTTCTAGTATCTTTCACATGCATTATGATTCTTACCTTTTCTAACAAATAATTTTTATTTTCCAACCTAGTTCTGTGATTCTATTTTTTATGTTTCTATATAACATTTAATAATCAGTAAGTTGTTTTACAAGAAAAAGGTCATAGAAGTTCGTATTAATGATGAGGAGAAATGCCAAGAGTTCTTTTCATGAAGGCCTCTTTTATAATTTACTGAATTACTGTCTTCTTTTTTCTCAAGGTATGGAATCTGCTGGGATTCATGAAACTACCTACAACAGTATCATGAAATGTGATATTGATATACGTAAGGACCTGTATGCTAACAACGTCCTCTCAGGTGGTACGACGATGTATCCTGGCATTGCTGATCGCATGCAGAAAGAAATCACTGCACTTGCTCCTAGCACTATGAAGATCAAGGTAAGGAATTTGACTCTGTACTATAAAATATGGATAAAGATGGAGAACCTGTCCACATCATTAAATAGGGATATAGGAACAACTCAGAAATAAGATCATCAGCTGATGGACAAATGAGGAGAAAATCTGTTTAATCAGAATAGTTATATTGGTTAGAAGCAAGTGTTAGAAAAAAGGAAAATATGGTCATAGATATTCTTAAAGAATATTATATGTATTGTACTAGCTGGTGAATATCAATGTCATTACAGGAAAGTTCTTTATTTACTTAACATCTACTTAATATCTAGTGGTTTGTTACATTGGTGGTGTGTGTTGGATGTTCAGAAACGAGAATTTTTTGCTTTTCTTTATCCTAGATCATTGCCCCACCTGAGCGCAAGTACTCTGTCTGGATTGGTGGCTCCATTCTAGCATCTCTATCCACCTTCCAGCAAATGTGGATCAGTAAACAAGAATATGATGAAGCTGGTCCATCCATTGTCCACCGCAAGTGCTTCTAAGCACATTTTCCCCTCAATTTACTTCCCACTCAGGATGACGACAATATGCTTCTTGGAGTCTTCTGGCAACCCTTCCTGAACTCTTCAGTCATTGTACAGTTTGTTTACACACCCGTGCAATTTATTCGTGCTTCTAATATTTATTGCTTTATAAATAAACAAGATCTGGGACTTGCAACCTACATTTTTTTTTGTGTTTTGTTTTATTATAAGTATTATTTGGTCAGAAAAAAGAGACTAAACCCCCTGGCTTTTGGAATCTCCTGTCAAACCTATCAATGCCTTCACTGCATGCGTGTCCTAACTGATGTAGGCATGTTAGGTCACGGTTTTCTAATAGTAAGAATTTATACTTCATAGGTTTAATTTTGAAACTTGAAAGAGGCATCATATATCAAGGCTTACGAAGAAATAGCCTTGAGGGTAAACCAAATAGGTGGAACAAGTGGAAGGAAACCTTTTGTATTCACTCACCATGTTTAGAAATGTTTCTTCTGTTGCATTTATTATAGCCCTACTATTTCAACATTAATTTATTGAAAGCTAAAGCTTCTCTAGAAGAATTATGTTAATACCTTTGAAATGTGATTCATAACTATGCTAAATCAATGCTAGATCAATGCTAAAGAGTTAATCAGTTATTTTCTGTGGGCTATAAATATTTATGACAAAACATTAATTCAGACTGACAGTTTACTCATCTTCCCCTTTCTCTTCAAAGCCAGAGATAAATTGAAGCAAACTTTTGCTGTATAAACATACGATTACTACAAACATTATTATTTTCACATCATCATTCATGTTTTAGGCAATTTTTAATCCTTAATCTCTGCTATCCTTTGTCTCTGTTTTGATCCGGATACCACAGTCATAAATGGCATACTTTCCATGGTTTCTTGTGCTCCTCACCACAACATTTTATAACTGTTCTCTTTGATTTTTTTTTGTTAATATAAAGTAATATCTAAAAGTTGAAGTATAGAATGATCTGGAACATTTTCATAAAATAAGAGAACTGGTCAGTGTCATAGTTTATGTACAGACTGAAGTTTAGCTACACTTGATTTAGGAAATTATTTAAAACATTTATCAAACTGTGCATGTACTTATTGAGGCAAGTGCCACTGCAGGTGTTTGAAAAGATTAAATTTAATGCTAACTTTATACTGAAATGCTAGTTAAAAAAAAAAAGACAGGTTACATAGTTGCAGGGAAATTTACTCCCAACTCTTATTTTCTTGAAAGGAATTCAAATTGGCCATTCAATGTGATCAGTTAGGTAGAACTGATTTTATTATTTGAATAGATACCCATTGTGTTCTTTGAAGATATATCCAGTGTTTGTCTCCAATTTACTTATCATTAGAAGACAGTTTACTAACATGGCACTGTAATTGCCTACCATCATCTTGCAATTGATATATTCAAATATTTCTAGATATGTTTGATTTTGGCCAGAGCAGGTAAAAGGAGTTGTTAAATATAAATAAATGTTAAGCATATGTATGACATTTTAAACAACTTTTACAGTTTAAACATAGATTTAAGCACTTCAGATAAACATAAAAATGAAGTCTTAACATAAGTATGAAAATAAAAACATAAATATGAAATATTTATATATATGCACACAGTATTACAGAAATGCTATTGCAAATAGGCCTTTTCTCAATACAAATTAGTTAACCTGAGAATCTGTTCAGGCAAAGTCAACATCCTCCACTGTTCTCAAGGTTTCCAGAGTAGGAAATCACTCTGAAGTTCACACCATGGAGAAATTTTGTAGCTTTGAAAACATGGGAATTTTTTCCAGATTTCTGACCAACAGAAATTTAATTAATCAAATTTAAGATGCTTGCCAATGATATTTGTATATTGCTGTTCAGAAGCATTGCACTTCTCTTGTTTGGTCTTGCTTGCTAATTTGAAAGGTCAGAAAGGTCATCTCAGGTATTAGTGTGAATTAATAGGATGATAGTGGACATAAATTACAACTAACTGGAGCTTAAAATGTTAAGCAAGTATGCAAAGGGCATGCTAAGTCAGACCCAGTCAGGATGCCTGACTGACTGACTAGCTGTGACTGATGGGTCAGGAATGGCAGGCATACAGCTGGCACCACATTCATGGCTGTTATCTGTTCACCCTTGAGCATGTGAGCATGAGGAGGGAAGTGAAGGAAGCCACTGACTGCATGACTGATGGAAAAATTCCTTCCATAGACATTTTTAGATTTGTAATTCATAGTTTATAAAAATGGATATGAGCAGCAAGGATTGTGCAAAATAGTGATATGCTTGCTTTTCTGTAGGATATGACTAAAACGTAGCAATGCTTTACCTTTTTTTTTTTCTCTTCTCATAATGTGTTTACAGATGTATTCAGTTTTAATGCAATAGTCCCATATTTTATCACTGAAAAATATGTATTCACACTCAGTTTGGTGAAAACTTTAATAATTCAATAGGATAGGAATTATGATAAGTATTTATGGAAACAATCTTTTACATATGGATAATGCAATTGGTCAATTTGATTGAGAGGAATTTGTTGAATCATATAAACTAGGATTAAAACACTGATAAGAGATGCTATTGTTAAAGTTTACCCTCCTGTTTATATTTTACAACAAGCCTTAATTACAGCAATATACATTTAGTATGGCAAATGAAGATGGTGGGATGGGATGCAGAAATTAACTGGAGAGTACCTATATGATTACCAGTAAAACCATTGCATATACTTCCTTAAAAAAAAAAAAAAATTAAAAAGCAGCTGTACCCAAACCCTGCTATGATCATCAATCTGCACCTCTGAAATACCTCAGCTAATGAAGACATTGACATAAATTTTTAGTGTTTCATAATTCACAGATAACCTTTATCTCTTGATAAGATTCTCTTTGGATGGAAGAATTAAACTTTTTAGCCAAATTTCTAGATTCAACACACACATTTTGAACAGCAGTGTGTATACATGTCCAAACCTCTGTCTGCCACACTGAAGTGAGTTCTGTTATTTGACTCTGCAGAAACTTGTTGCTCTGTACGTGCAATGGAATGGAAGTTACTCTGTGGAAATCAGTCTGACATGATTTTGAAGATATATAAAGAGGCTTTATTCAGTAATACGGGCTAAAAAATGTTAAGAAATACTGACATGCTGTAAGAGCTGGAACAAAATCTTATGGACCATTCTGGCAGCCAGAACACCACAGCCCCATACTTATGCTTTTGACTGAAGGGTATTTGGGTCTTACCACTGTTTCCTGACCCACTGATCTTAAAGAAAACTTTCCTTGTAGAACAAGGAGCATGTTGGGACTTAAGGAGTATTGATGGACAGGATTATGATCAGAACAGAAAGCTTGTAATATCTATATGAAATATGTACTAAGAATCTGAAAATCCTGTGATTCTGCTTCAAAAGCTGGATTTTTTGATGGGGAATAAGGAGACATTTCAGAAGTCACTTGTTCGTGCTTAAAGGCTTCTTCAAAAAAATGTGTACGATAGTCATTATATATTTGACAGAATTGTCTACTTTGCACTAATCTTTTCTAAAAAGGCTATTTTGAGCTAAAGCTTTAAAAAAGTCAGCCTGAGGCAAAGCACTAATATGAAATATTTTAGCTTAAATAATTGAATTCTATAGAGTGATAATTTTTTTAATGTAGGATAATAGAGTTTTATACTTAAAACCATCAGGTGACTTTAAATATATATGACAGTCAGATTAATCTACAATAATAACACAACAATAGAAAAAAATAGAGAAAAACCTCTTCTCTGAATACGAGGCCCAGGCAGAGACTAATTCTTCTAGTAACAGCTGAACCCAGTCCCCCCCTGAAGCATCCTGTGACAGAAGCCTCTGGCATTATCAAGACACAAAAAAAAAAAAAAAAAAAAAAAAAAAAAAATCCAAAAAAAAAAAAAAATCCCCCCCTAAAATTAAGTGATTAGTAAATCTCATTCATTACACTCAAGAAAGAAACAATTCAGTCATTTAATGTACTACCAATTACCTATACTTTTTCTCCTGAGGATGACTACAATTGTTGAAACTTGCAAATTCAGCATGCAGAAATGTTAATAATTGGAAAAAGTTTATTGTGCTGATATATAATTAAAGGATGGATTTAATCTGTGATTAAACTGTCCTGCGTAAATAATGTTGGATGAAATTAATTTAGTGGGCCTTAGCAAAAGTTAATATACCAGTGGCAATCTTTTTTTTTTTTTTTAATAATAAAGAAATTATTCACAAAATACAGTGTATCTGAGGTCTACTAAATATAGAGTAGTATGCATTCTTAGAGGAGGTGAATTGTATTTCAGAAGCATATTTTAAGTAAGTGACATATAAATGCAGAGGAAAAAAGTGAATGTTTACACTTAAAGCTTTGTTGACACAGATTTACATAAGAAGTAAATGATACAGTAAGTCTTGGAAGGTACCTAATAAAATCCAGGGAGCAAGGCAGTAAGAAAGAGGCAAAACATTAGTTCTGATTCTCTAAGTCCTTTAGGTCTGATCACCAGAAAGGGTATTGTCAATGATAACGAGGACTACATGAGCTTTCTTTCTAAAGGGTACCAAATGACTTAGAGCTATATTGTGCACCTTGGACATGCTTTTGCAAAAAAAAAAAAGCGATGCTTGGAGAGAAATTTAGAAGCTCCTGAGTATGAGAGGGGGCCTACAACTCCAGCTTTGCTAAACAGTGGAAATAGGAGGCTGTAGCAGCACAGCAACTCCTGTCACATATTCGTCCCTCTTCCCCACCTGTCTGTACCTGGCTGTGTCTGCCTCAGCTGAGATGAGAAAGCAAGCAGGTGAACAATCTAGTTCATTTTGTTATGGGGAGGAAAGGGTCTGGGAGCCACATCATGCTGAGTCAGTTTGGGTGGGGAGATCTTCCACAGCATCCGGAAGCACAGGGATTGTACTGTAGCTGCTATCAAGGAAAAAAATGTTTAGGGAATTCAAGCCATATGCCCATGTTTATATAATAGGTGAGTTTTGACACTAAATTTCATGCTAATTAATCTTTATTTTTATGACATAAATTATTTTCAGGATACAGGCATCTGTCTTCCAAAGGTGTCTTTATTTTATATTAAAAAAACCGCAAACAACAATCACAAACAGAATAAGAAACATTAATCCTAAGCAAGAAAAAATTTAACTTAGATCTTTTATTTTTAAACTAACTTTCTGGTTACTAAAAATGTTTTAAAATTAACTATTTATGTGTTTACAATGCTCTGATTCCCTAATAAGCCAGAGGGTAGCAGAATTTTTGAAGAAATAGAAACCTCAGCAGATTTTAAAGACAAGCCACTGAACAAGTCATAAGACAAAAACACTTTTCTTCTTTAGCATTAATTATGTATTGAATTTAGCAGCAAAACTGGGAGATCCTTCCTTGTCAAGGAACACTACTTACAAGAAAACATTTTCCACCCATTAAATCATAGTCATTCTGTGGCTAGAAATTTACTTTGGGTAAAAGGTTAAAAGGAATCATCTGCTCCTTGTTCTTCTATTAGAGGCTAAACAGAAAACACTTTTCTTGTGCTAAACTTCTGAGTTCATTATCTTATGTATTAATTTCACAGTTTGAATAACTGATTATCAAAATTAATATCATTAACTAATTGAGTTACTAATTCAGCATTGGTTGTGAATTCAACTTCATTACCATACTGTTTTCTTTATAATTAAATCACCGAACTCATAGCAGACAGGCTGTTTGTATATGTAGAAATGTGAGTTGTGAAAAATACAGTCTATAGTTTTATTCTTACAAATGTTTAATGATTTATTGATCCATATTTAAAAAGCCATATATATTTTTTTCAGGAATGAATGGTAGGTATTTAATATATATTATAGCTTACTAAATATCACAATCCATTACAAGATACTACAAAATGCCCAAATATACTTTTAACTTGTGATGTAGTGCATTTTAAAAACCAAAACCTGTAATATGTAACAAAAACTTTAATATGTGATGCACAAGTTTACAAAGATGGTCTTAGTTCTTACTAGTTTTACTGTTGTGGAAATTATTTTAGATTTCATTTTAATTGAGTTGGAACTCTCTTGGGCAGCTCAGTACTGTATGGCAACCAGGCAAACTGCAGTGATGCAGTAGCTTTTGATCTTTTACCCATATATTTTGGCTGCTAAATTGAATGGACTTTGAAAGAGACTTACGTGGAACTGTTTTCTTCACTATACATAGGAATATAAGTGGTTATGCCATTGTTGTGATAGTCTCTATTGCATTTGGTTCTGGGTTCTCCAAAGTGTTTGCTGTGATAGCGTATATACACACACACACATATATATAGTTATACATTTGTGTGTGTATACATACATAAATATATTTACACATATGTGTGTGTATATATTCATATAAGTATTTTCCCTAAGTGTTTAATTTTGCAATGGAAGATTCAGACACCAAGTCTGTATGACATAACTGATGAGTACCTTCCCCTAGAAAATCAGTGTAGTTAAAGTTGGAAGGACAAATTTTTTCATGTCAGAAACATCGTGGGGATATTTGACTAAGACAAAATTGTGGATATATTGTAGCCTGGTTCGTAAGGCAGAAGTTAATTACCAATTTATTTTTCTGCTCAAGGAAAAATCTCAGAACTTTGGAATTTTGAGAAAGGATCAGAACTAAAGTGTGTTTAGTGATAATGTGAAATATTATTTCCTTCTTACAACCTACAGAAAAAGTGCCACAAAAGCATGTTCTTCAGATGCAGCCTGAATACATCACTTTCTGGTGACATTGTAAAAAGTGCCCAGAGTCATGTAAAGAATAAGTTTGCAGTCTGGTGTCACACTCAGTATTTTAATGGCTACAGCAATAGTTTTGTAGGTTTTTTCTTTCTTATCAAATATAATGTCAACTGTTACCATTAACTAGGTGGACAAATTTGTTTCTACCCTTTCATTTCAACTATACTGGCACCTGATAGAAATAGAAAACTACCTTCTGACCTCATTTTTGTAAATGCATGTGAAACACTGGAATGGACTGCCCAGGGAGGTGGTGGAGTCGCCATACCTGTAGGTGTTTAAGGAAAGATTGGATGTGGCACTTAGTGACATGGTCTAGCTGATATCATGGTGTTGGATCATAGGCTGGACTTGATGATCTTGGAGGTCTATTCCAGCCTCAGTAATTCTGTGATTCTGTGAAATTATCAAGAACAGTATCTTGCAGGCTCTTCTTTCTGCCAATACACATACAAAGGATTACTTTGCTCATTCTGTCTATATATTGCCATTTAAAATGATAAAAAGACTATTTCTTTTATAAATAATAATACAGAGATGGTGATTGTGCAATCTCCAAATAGGGTCTTGTGGTGAAAGAGAGAGAGCGGGTGCTATTAAAAGCTTGACATTTATCACTCACAGTGGTTAAATTTATCATGGTATTTGTAGCATTTGCCAATCTAAGTATAGAGAATGCCACAAATACCACAGAACAGATAAATACTGCTGTGCAAAAAACCAACAAACTGCTGGTGGTGCTTTGCTAAACCTACAGCGCTCTATGTTCTGGAAATGCATTACAGGTGCTACTAGCTAAGAACTTATCAGTATGGAAAAGAAAAAAGTTTGTTATGCTTTTCCTTTATCTTGCCTATTTAGGTCAAAAGGTCTTTTGTATAAGAAATACTTCTGCCTGTTTGTCTGTAGCCTCCAGAGTACTGGAGGCCCTGTCAAAGTCTGAGTGTCCTAGAGGTAATAAAAACCAGATCATGGCATATCCTTCACACAGACAAAATGGGGTCTGTCCATTACCTGAAGTTTAGGAAACGTCCACTAGAAATTATGCCATATATCTTGTGACAAACAGCCCACTGTGCAAGTCCTGTTGGAAATAAAGGCTTTTCAAGCAGAAAGTTGGTTTCTAGGACATAATTTAAGAGCTCTAGAGCTCTGTTTAAATCCTGAAGGGCGGAAGAGATAATTAATTACATTGTGCACTTACTCTACAACATACAGTAAAATCATTATTTTCTTTGCAATAAATTCAGAAAAGGCATTCAGATAACAAAATGCATAATGAAACTATTTTTTCTTCATGTAGTAGAACAACCTTAATGGTAGTTGAGGAGATAAAGATTTTGCCTTTGAAAGAATGTGGCCAGGTGGGACCAAGTTCTTCATCTTGGGTGATGATGTGCACTTGATTCCTTAATGGGATTCTACCTTTGTAGGACATACCTAAGCCTAAAGTTAGGTAATTTCCCTGCCGTAGAGCTCTTAAGACTGGCTCTTTGATTATCTCTTAAGTTTTTGAAAGCATCTGGTTACAGCAGATGGCACTGAAGAGTATATAATGAAATTCCTGGACTATCCACAAAACCTGTGTGTTATAAGTCAGCCTTGCTCTCAGTCTTTGACATGAACTCTTCACATTCATTTGGCATTCTCCCCCAGTTCCTCGCTCTTTCCACAAATACAATTTGCCTGGTGAAAGACAGAGAGAAGCAGGGTACAGAGAGTACTGTATCCACCTTCAGTCATTTCTATAATTGTTTGAAATTCACCCGGATCATAGGCAAGTTGCCCTCTTTAAAAATCTCTTGAAGAGTAGAATGTATTTCACTTCAATGAGTGTTATTTTGAAAGACTAGAACTTGAGAACAAAAATATTGCTCTGTATTCTTAGGTACATAAAAAAAAAAAAAAAAGCAAAGAAACAAAAAATGGATTAAATTCTCAGGTCAGATAAATTGTAAGACTGCTCTTGTTTTAAAGCCAGTGATACTAGTAGGACTGTCTAAAGTAGGTGAGGGTATAGCGATTTTCCTGAACATTTGTTTTTCTTTTTTCTTCTTCCCATGCTGTAAATCTCCAGTGTATGTTTCTAATGAAACATTGAATGTAGTGGCTGAAAAGAGTCAAGTGGAGGTTTTTAAGACTGTCTTTGTGAAAGGGCACTTAGTGTGGATTTTTTAAACTGTCTTAGCTTGGATTATAGTGCAACCATTTGCAAGTGCCGAGTTAAATGTTGGTGTGCACAACCTTTCTTTTTTTATTATGCCCAGCAAAGTGCTGGTGATTTTATATGTTAAAAGCAGCAGTATACCTCTGAGTATTCTTTTTTACTTCTGAGAAGATGATTTTCATAATAAATATCAAACAGAAGAAACACTTGTGTTCTCTTAAGCAAGAATGCAATGCTACACAATCACAGAAGAGCACATAGATTTGAGTCATGTACAACTTCAACTTTGCTTTTTCTACATGAATTGTGATTTGGATTTCCTATTGATGCATTCACTTAATTAAAAATAAAAATATTTTAACAAGCTATTTATAGCCATTGTAGCAGTGCACTTGATTTGTTCCAGAGGCAGCTGTGATAGGTCATATCATCTCTGCAGGATGATCATCTCTGCCTTCTGTAACAACTATATTGGTACTTCCCAGTTCTGGAAAGATTGTTTTTCCATGCTGCCAAGGAAAAGAACAATTAAATAACTTTTATTTAATTATTTTGTTATATTTACTTGATATATTTTTCTGACCAACATTCCCAGTGAAAAGAAACCATAGCTCTTATTTATCATGCCAAAACCAATGTCTTGCTTTACACTGTACTTCTTTTTTTCCAATCTTCTTAAAAACTGAAGAAAATCACATGATTGGGAAGAGCTAATCACAAGAGGAGAGACCTTATAAAAGGGGAAATTCAGTCCCTTTTTTCTGCTTGAGGGTGTTTCTATCATCACAGTACAGGTAGGAGGCTTACCACCCAATTTAGGCAGCTTGTTGGCCATGCTGTCTTTCACGGTGAAACGTGATGTATTAAGTGTATTTTCCATTCAACAGGAGCTCTGCCCACACAGTGTGTATGACTCATCCACCTGTCTCGTTGGTGTTCTTTGGATTAATTGATCTATCTTTGAGCTCGTGTTTTCTCTCATGCTTTATTTGTCTTTGTGGCAGTCATATTTGGATTTCACACATTCATTTTTGCTGTGCCTTCAAGCAAGAACAGTTTGCACTGACATTTCAGGTAGCATGACAGTGGACTTTGATAACTAGTTGGTGTAATTAAACTAAATATGCTTCACAGGTATTTATTAAAGCCCTGTGGGGACTTGGCTGTCGTTTTTTTCCTCTTCCCCACTGCACTCTTTCTGTAAGCCTTCTTTCTTTATAATACAATTTCTGCCCCAAGGCAGATCCTACACTCTGAGGAAATTTGTGAAATGATGAAATGTATCAAACAATGTTAATGAAACAAATCAGATCAATAATTTATCTATGCCTTTCAGCATACAACTTCTTGATATATATTTTTTAAGCAGGACAAGTCTTTAAATGCTTATCAGTAAATATTTGAAGCCACTTGCCTGTTTGTTGTCCACTGAAACTATAGGATGGACATAATTATATTGTGAAATCAGAGCTGGAAATCTACTACTGATTTCGATCCTTCAACATCAGAAGAGGTTTTGAGAAAACACTGGATAGCTTCATCTCAAAGTGAGGCCTTGAAATTTCTATCTGAAAATGCTCTCTGTACATTTTCATCTAATTTAAGCATGTGAAAATCTTTATTAAATCTAAAGCTTAGGAGTCCTGGTTCTCCTGCTTTGTTGGTTCACTGCAACCCATCTTTTTAGGCAGAGTGAAGCCTCTGGGATGAGACAAGTCCTCCATAGACTTGCTCTTAGAAGTTTACACCAGCAAGTCTTTGTTTCATCATGTCTTTGTGTTGAATAAGGAAAATGACAATAAATCCAGATGAGGAAATGGAGGCTTACAGTCCTGTGTCAGGAGGTATGACCCCCTTATGGGTTTGAGCACAGCCTGAGTGACTCTACCCAGATGAATTTGTGTGCAAAATAGAGATATTCTGGAGGAAGTGACTGAAGAAATAAATTCTGTTTCCCTTCTATGGTGTTCCCTGCAAGTATAGACATGTACAAATGTAAGACATGTTCCAAACCTGAAAAAGAAATGTAGGTAAAACCTGATGTAGTATTTACAATAAATCTTAGTAATTGATACAAAATAATAGTTGATAAAAATGTACACATAACATTTTTACCCATTTGCATGTGAGTGTAAATATATAACACATTTCTGTGTTGTAGTCTTTGAAGTTCAACTGACAAGCCCTTTAAATGGCAGAGCCTACAGTTCAGGGTCTAATTTAAGTGTTCAGACTGGCAAGGTGTGGGTAATGGAGTTTTTCTGTTTCCTTTGACCCTCAGCTAGATGTAGAGCTGGGCAAGCACTAGCGGGAAAGGTACCCAAGGATGATTCAAGCGGCTGCTTGGCACTGTTGTTACTGTGAACCAGGCTGCCCATACCAGGCCCATGAGCCTCTTGGGAATGTTATAAAGAAGATGTGGATAGGATAAGGGAAGGTATGTCTTTCCATGCCGTTTCCCACTCAGCAGGAAGGACTCAGCTTTAGATTAAGGAAATCATGGAGCAAGGTACCATGATTTATAATTTTTATTTTCATCATTTTCTGGAAATGACTAATAGATTGGTTTTGTTTCTCACAGGAAAACAGTCCTCACTTTCTTACAGGAAAGTGTGAAAGAGGTTGCAAACAGCTACAAAGCAGAAATTTTAAATCTAAAATGCAAAGTAAATATCTGATTAAAATGAGCTCAGACTTGCATAAGATGTGTGTAAATCAATGCAGCCCTTGAGCAACTCTGACCTATGTGAGAATTATGTGGGCTTCACTGTTATCTAGAAAAGCAAACTGTAATTTCCAGTACCATAGCAACATTACACATAATGCTGATTCTGTTTTTTCTTAAAAGCACAGAAATACACCATGCACAATTGTAGGTGTTTTACAATGTTAGGTTTTATGAATGATTGAATTTGTCTTTTTCTCTTGCTGTTTCACAAATTCATTCCTACAGCATAATCAAAAGTGTGGAATCTCTAAGAGGTTCTGTAAATATAGCTATGAATTGACTATTTCAGACATGAGAAATTTACCAAAATCTATATGTAACCACTTTGATTTTTGGTGGGATAAAGTAAACTGAGTACCATAATCATAACTTTATAAAACCCAGGGCTTTTAATGTATAGAAAAATTTATATTCTAAATTTTACTTCGCTCCATTTTGAAACAGGCATTAAAAATTTCACAAAATGCTCATTCTGGAAAACTTTTTTGTTTAGAAAAGATTAACAAATGGTGTTCTGAAAACAAAACATGCTCCACAGCACTGAGCAGATGCTGTTTATTAATAACAGTTGTGGAAATCACAAACACGCCGGTTTTAATCACCACCTGTGAAACTCCAGATACACATGATTAGGATGGGTCTGGGAAACTATTCTGAGTCTATGAATTGGTATTTTTCAGTGAAAATGTGCAGATCTATAGACTAGACTAAAGATTCTAGACTAAAAAATTGACACTCTTGAACGTTTATGAAACTTAAATTCACTTAAAGATTAAAAAAAAATAAAATTCCGTGAACTCTACAAAATATGTCAGATTCTTCTCTCAGACCCATGACTACATATGCTTGATCCACATGTACTAGTATCACTGAAAATATCAGTCAATAGCTTTTTCCCAGGGCCTTACCTGGGACAAAGTCTAAAATCACAAGGAATTGAAATCTAATCTCCCTACAAAGACCATTAATAATCTTATAGAAGAGGATACCTAGAGAATAGGAGTTCCTATGGATTTTCTATTAAATATTATTTCATATTGCTTTTTACAGGCTGTCATGCAAATCAACACTAATTATCAAACACAGTATAAAAAAATGCATTTGCACATGCACATGTGTGTGTATGCATTTATACCTTATATATCTGCAATGGATTTAATATCAAATATATTTCACACATCTTTACTGTAATTGTAGAATCTTTAAACAACAGAAAGGTAAAAAAAAAACCTCTGCATTTCTAACTGACATCCCATTTTTAAATCCCTTTCCGTGACACAGTTTATTTTCAAATCAACCATTTGAGTACCCTAGTTATTTCAAGGGATTGTTTCAGCCTCACCTCTGAAGGGGTGCTTTAATGTAATATGAATTTCCTTCCGAGACTGGTGAGGTAGGGAGGGAGAGTGAGGGGTACCAGAAATACTGAACACATATGGCGGTGTAACAATCAAAACAAAGGAAAGCAACTCTGCTGTAAATGACGTCAGTGAACTGAAAGCAGCTGGGACTATAAAGATTCAGCATTTGGACGAAGACAAATGTAGACAAGCCGAAGCAAAGCAGTAGGTCTGAAAAACATGTTTGATGTAATGCATTCATACTGAAATGCTGAAGCTTTTTTTTTTTTTTTTTTTTTTTTCTCCTGTGGAATAACAGAAGCATAAAAATGCTGTTTAAAGTTCCAAAATAGAGGGGTCTTTTCTTAGTATTTGAACTTATTTCTCTCTGTTCTGTGTTGTCCTGCTTTTGCTGGGACAGAATTCTAGGCCAGCTGTGGTCTGCAGGCCATTAGGACAGATCACCCAGAGCAGCTGATCTGAGTTGTCTCACAGGTGTATCCCATCCCATAATTGTCATGTTCAGTATAAAGAGGGAATTTTTGGTGAAGGCAGCATGTCTTCTTGTTGCTTTTGGGGACTGCCTTTCTCTTTATTGTGACTGCTGAAGAGTTGCTGGACTGAGTATAATTTTGTTTTCTTCATGCTGGCTTTGGTAATACTTTGGCTTTTTCATTAAATCTGTTTTCATTTCAATCTGTGAATCTTCTCTCATTTTCATGATCTGTCTTCTGGGCTGGGAAGGAGTCACTGGGTGATAGAGCACCTGCTATAGTTTAGGCCTGGATATGGGCTAAGTATAGACACTGCTATTCTTAAGTGCTCTCTAACTTTCTCTTAACTTGTATTCTGCCATTAGAGATCTAAATGTGTTCTGGTATAAATAAGATCTTAAGGGCTTTTAAGTTCTGGCCCCACTAAAGTCAGTTGGAATTACCATTAGTATGAAAATTAGTTGCCATGGGAGGGAGATATTAGGATATAAATAATTATTTTTTTAAAAGTATTATTATCATTACACTTAACTAAGTTTCTTCTGCTTAAAATTCATAACTCCTTTTTATTTGTAAGGAAAAGAGGGGAAAATAAGGTTTGCCAAACCGGGTGTCACAAATATTCTGTATTGGTTCTGGCGTAGTGGCTGTATAATCAGCTGGTATTTTACCTTAATGCCCTAATCAGTCACTTAGGGCTGCAAGTCTTTTGTGATATGTATCTTTGAAAGAATTGACTCTAGGAAAAAAAAATCAAATGTTCATCAGTGAAAGATCACTGTCATTCCTATATTGAATTTATTATTCTGGTATGTGCATATTTCTTTGCATCCTTAGTATGTATTAAATCTGATTATATGGAATCCTTCATACTTTTCTGTGTTCAAGGTATTTTTGAAAGGCTTTTTCTTTAGTGAGTATGGAACCTTAAAGTATACTATAACGGGATTCCTCATAAGATTTGCTCACAAACTTACACTTAAGCCATTGTAGTCCATGAAGCTGCATTAACAGATGTTTTTGCACAATAGGAGTGCTCTTTTGAGACTGATGAAAGACAGAAGGGAAAAATCTAGAGCCTGGCAGCAAATGATATGGCCTCTTGAATGTTTTATGGGTTTTGTACATCTTTCCAGAATCTGTCAATTCATAAGGATTTGATTCAGTGAAGTTTCCCTTATTCTAGCTGCAGCCTGTCTGCAAATAAATTGAGTTTACTATCAGGCGTTTGCAAGAAGTGCAGACCCAGCTGCATTGGGAGCTATATGTATGCCAGAAGTATATGCAATTTTTGATTCAGTATATAAGTCTAAATATCTTCCAGGGCAACTGATTTGAGCTGTTAATTTATGCACAGGAAGTCCTTGTGGACAGCTAACCAAGAGCCCAGTGAAACCTGAGTGATTTTTGTCTGTCAGGAAATAAAGTGTTCTGTAACTAGAAAAGTACAATACTTAAAATGTAACTGCTTTAACTAGAAATTTTCTCTTTGTTCAGCGCATTGTGGAATACTTACTTTATCCACTACCCTCATTAATATTTCTTATACTAACCTCCCTGGTAAGAATAATTATGCAAGTTCAATGTGCCTTAAAGTCCTAGCTTTAAAAGCTTGTGAATATTCAGAGATTTATTCCCTCTTTACTGATAACATG
>JANIJG010015911.1:7627-18290 GCA_024611175.1 Megaceryle torquata
ACCTGTCTCTGAGCTTAGGGCATGTGGCTGCCTGCTTTATTTTCAACCATATCCATGAGAGCTAGAGAGATACCAGATACTGTGTGTGAGTGAAACACAAATTCTTTGCAGTCAGGAGGTTATTCACCTCTTACCACCTGAAGCTCTTTATCTCTTGAGTGTTTGTTCAGCATCATGGATGTTTGAGAGACCCCTTTTCCTCTTCCCAGACTTCAAAAACCACCTCCTCCACTTATTCCCATCCTTTTAACATTGTCTTTCTCATTCTACTGTGGATTTATTTCATTCAAATTTATTTTTATGGGGTTTTTTATTATTATTTCTTTTTAATTTTCATTGCTTTGTGGAAACCCAATCTGCTTATTAAGCTCTGTAAGTAATGTTTTCTATCTGGATTAACTGGCCAAGTCAGTCTCCCCAAGGACTCCATATTCAGCTGGACTCATGCGCAGCAGCAGTGTATGCAGACAGGGAACAACTGGTCAGGGGATTGAATATTTACTACATAGTTTATAAAGTGCTGCCATTATATGCAATCCCACACCCTTAGAAGATGGATCTGATGCTAGCTCTTGGAAGGAGGTACCTTGGCACAGTTCCAGACTTCTGATCTGTTCCCAGTCATGTCCAGCACTCCTGTAGATGGAGATTTGGTTGGTTCAGATAGCAGACAAAAGGCAGAATTCATTCATGGGAAGTTAATTTCCTAGCAGGCTATTAAATTAAACTGACTCCTCACACAAACCCCAGTAGTCTGGATTTACCTACACTAGGTGGGCATCTCCCTGTGTCTATCACAAGACAACATGTCTATCACAGATGTGGGTTGGCAGTGTCAAGAGCCCCTCCTCAGCTCCTCACCTAAAGATCAGTCTGATGATAAAGAGAAAGGTAACATGACCCGAGAGCAAAGCATGACTCTGGACTGCAACCTGAAGCACAGAGTGGAGTGGTGAGAACAAGATTCAGGCAGTCTCATGGTGGCATGGTTTAGCCTCAGCTGGCAATTAAACATCATGCATCTGCTTGACCAATACTCCCCTGCACCCACCATTCCATGGGAGGAGAATAGGGAGAAACAGGTGAAATCCTGTGGGTTGAGATAAGGACAGTTTAATAAAACAGCACCAAGAGAGAAGAAACACCAGTCATGATGATAATACTGATGAAATGATATAGGCTGAAACCAAGAGGAAGGGATGCAGATCCTTCCTGACCAACCCAAGTCAGCCCTCCTTTAATAGAGAGGGCTTATACTAAAAAGTATTGACTATCACATGTACTAAAGTATTGACTATACCATTGGCTGGTTCAGTTTTCTCTCCCAGCTGTGACCCCTCAGCTGCTTGTGAACATTAACCCTATACTAACCAAACCCAGCAAATGGGGAGAGACCTGCTTCCAGGCAACAGGAGCTGAGAAAGCAGTATGTCCAGATCTGTCCCAGTTGGTGTGAAAAACTAACATTCAATTATAATTCCCTGAAAATCACAAGCCCAGAACAATGGATGGAGGCCCCTCTTGAAAGGATCATGGTGTGAAGACAATCTGGGGGGAAACTGATGGCTAGACTGACTGAGAAGGCTTATTAAAGATCTAGCTTTCTCAGACAAGCTGAAGATCTTTCAACTCATTCACTCAGTATTTCATGAGGTTATTTTTTGGGCAGAGTGATAGGGAAACTTGGGCCATTGCATAATGACCATCATCAAACACTCCTAAAAAAATGTGAAAACCCATCTGTAGCTAGGGCAGTAGTTCACAGACCTCTTCAGAACAAGGTGAGAGAAGAATCTGGTAATCCCAAACCCTGCTCAGTCTGGCAATAGTTCTGTTTATCTCAGACCAGGAATCTGAGGGCAATAGTACAGGGTCCCTGGACTAGTGTTTGCAGATAATCTACTTCCCAGATCTTGGGGACAGAATGAATTACTTGAACAATGACAGCAGAGCTGGTCTGCAAGCTCTCTGGTTGGGCACACAAGTAATAAAGTGCCACAGGCTTTACAGCAATTTGGCATTTGACTTATTCACGATGAACAGTTGTGAAGGTTTGAGAATAGGAACTAAAGCACTAAACATGATTGTCCTAGTGGGTTCACAGAAGTACTTGGGTATGACGGTGGATTCATTGTTCGGATCATCAAAATGAGATCTCATTTCCAAACTATACTTGTAGATAAAACCAACTCAGGAGCTGAAAATGCTGAATGCTTTCACTTTTTCAAAAATCCTTGTCTATTTTAAACTGCATTTTATATATGAGAGACAGTACGCTCACTTTTTGTGTACCAGTATGTGGCAGCAAGGGCTGTATGAGTCTTCTGTATTCAGTAACAAAAGGTGAGAATGGCTGGACTCATGGCCTTGTTCCCTTGTACACAAGCATGTTGCTTGCACAGACTTGCTAACTCAGAAACATGGGAAGTCATCAGACTGTCCTGCAGTGTGGATTTGAGAAAGGACACAGGAAGATGTGGCTGAATGCAGGAGATAAAAACAAGACACCCAGTTTTCATTATCTCATCTGCAATCCTGTAATGCACCAGTTATTAAAGGTGAGGAAATGGTGAGTACCTGAGAGACCTCCTTCTCCAATATCAGATGCTCTAAATCTTTGAATTGAAAAAAGAAAAAAGTCACTAGTGGACTAAACTATCTAGAAAGGGATGCTTTGTGTTACGCTGACAACTCCAACAACAATAACCAGTGGCAAGGAACCCCTGAGAGACTCCTCTTTGTGGCACTACCAAACTACTGGGGTGAAACTACACAAGACAGTACATCCCACTGGAACTGTGAGGTCAAAGCCTAGAAAACACATTGAAGCAATGCAGACACTGTCCCAACTATTCTGAGACCTACTCCTATACTTTGGGAGCACACCAGTCAATCCAGTCAGTGATCACCAGTTCACTGGCAGACACAAAAAGGAAGATACAATGGGCAGGGTCCTGTGAGCCCCATCCTAGAGAGCAGGCTAAAGAGCACAAACACACTGAGCTTGTGTTTGTGAAAAACAGACAGGCCCAGATGGTAGAGAGAACTGTCAGTGACAGAGAAACATCTGTGCTAGAAAATCCATTGCTATCAGCTTTTCATAGAACAAATGAAAAATCAAATACTTCCTAAAGTGTGTGTACATTCTGTTTCCGCTGGGGTCAGAGGGGAGAGATGGGAATTTGGAGGGGGTTTGGACCTGATGCCCTCCAGAGATTCCTTCCAACCTCAACCATTCTGTAATATATGGAAAAAAAAAAAAAAAAAAAAAAAAAGCTAGATGCTTTATATTTCCTGAACTCCAAGCAATGATAGCTTGATGGACTGCTATGTCCATTGCCTTTGTTGTGCTCTGCAGGCAAGACAACAAGACAACATCTTTGCCAACATGGGAAGCCATGCCACACCACCTTAGTTTCTGTAGTGATTCCCAGGTGGTTCCTCTGGCACTGAAATCATAAGCTTTTTCCCTCAAACTGAGATACCACTTATAGTTCACGCAGCCTGAACTAGGGATGTGAATCTCCAGGTTATCTCATTCGAAAAGTGATGTACTAATAGGCTACAACAGGGGACTGTTAATTTGGACAAGGCTGTGTTTGGCAGTGGGTCCCATCTACAGCACAGCTTTACCTCTCTTTCTGCACACTGAAGGACAAATCCCAGGTCAGGTGGGCCAGATCTTACCTGGCACACAAGATCTTAGCACAAAGGGGTACAGTGCAGTGCTGCAGATGAATGAACGGTTGACCTCATGTGGTGACAGCCAAGTGATTAAGTGCCTGATTATTTTGTGGTGATGGAAGAAATAGGTCTGTCATCCAACAGGAGCAGCCCATACATAGGTCATGTTAGACCAGCAAGGATTAGGCAGAGACATTGACATTGATGTTAGGGTCATCTTGACTCTTTGTCAAGAAATGTGCTGGATGAGGAAGAATGGAAGAATTTAGGAGTCTAATAGAGAGACATGGTGAAACCTTCAAAGGTGTCATAGGAGGGACAGGTATCTGCTGGTTTTATTAATGTCTTTCTAGTTGAAAATTGAGAAAGAAGTGATGCCTATAACTCTTTTCCAGACAGGAGTGACAGAATGTCTTGAGCTTCTCCTCTTCTATCCTTGTTAGTGACAGCAGAAACAGGCCAGACTGCTGCCTGAGTGCTGGTGTGGCTGTGTCCAGGAGCCAGGTAAGGTGAATGGGAAGCAGTGTCAATACCCTGGAGGGTAAGAAGAAGCTTCAGAGGGACCTTGACAGGCTGGGACAATGGGCTTTGAGCAACAGTATGACATTGAACAAGGCCAAGTGCAGGGTCTTGCACTTCGGTCACAATAACGCCATGTATCTCTATAGAGTGGGTAATGACTGGCTGGAGAGTGACCCGGCAAAGATAGCCAGTTGAACATGAGCCATCAGTGTGCCCAGGTGGCCTGGAAGGCCAATGGTGTCCTGCCTTGTATTGGAAATAGTGTAGGCAGCAGGACTAGGGATGTAATTCTGCCCCTGTACTGGGCACTGGTGAGGTCTCAGATCGTGTACTGTGTGCAGTTCTGGGCCAGTCACTTCAGGAAGGATATTGAGGTGCTGGAGTGGGTCCAGAGGAGAGCGACAAGGGTGGTGAAGGGACTGGAGGGAAAGTCTTACGAGGAGAGGCTGAGGGAGATGGGGTTGTTCAGCCTGGAGAAGAGGACACTCAGGGGGGACCTCATCACTCTCTACAACTACCTGAAGGGAAGTTGTAGACAGGTGGGGACGGGACTCTTCTCCCAGGCAACTAGTGACACAACAAGAGGGCATGGCCTGAAGCTGCGCCAGGGGAGGTGTAGGTTGGATATTAGGAAGCACTCCCTCACAGATGGGGTGATAGAACACTGGAACGGACTGCCCAGGGAGGTGGTGGAGTCACCATTCCTGGAGGTGTTTAAGAAAAGACTGGATGCTGCACTTAGTGGCATGATTTAGCTGATGTCATGGTGTTATGTCATAGGCTGGACTCAGTGATCTCAGAGGTCTTTTCCAGCCTCAATAATTCTGTGATACTGTGAAATCCATTTGGATTTTCCAGGTATGTCTCCTCAGCAGTCTTCACCAGTACCAAAGTATTTGGGTTTTCTCGCTACCTGAGATCCTGCAGTTTCAACTATACCACACATACAACACAAAGTAGCTAAACACATAGTTCTCTTTGGGAAACACCAAGGACAATTATGGTGCCCAATGCCACTGAGAAGAAAAGCTTCAAGCAGCTACCCAGATTTTGCTGCTAATGTTACAGACCATTTGATAACTATTTCCAATGTAACAAGTATGTGACACCTAAATTCAAGTGAACCATCTGCTCAGAGCTGCAACACTGGGTAGTTCTGAAGTGGGCCAAATTTCTGAAATGCAGTTTGACTACAAGAAGATTAGAAATACTAGATTTGTAATGCACACAGGTGGCTGTGTGCTCACAGGTGGGACCAGTCTTCTTCTCCCATGCAGAAATAGAGCAGTGAAACTAAGCATAAATGCTGTAATTTTGTTCACATTGCATGTCTGACATGTCACATCTGATCTCTCAGCAGCATTTAACAAGGTCAGGATATATGCTTTCAAGCAGAAGGTATGGAAGAAGGCTGTCAAACACCTAGATTTTAAGGTCAAGACAAAATTGCATAAACATAATCATAGCAGCAGTAAGACCCACAGTTTTGACTACGCTTACGTTAGAAAGAAAATGCCTCTCATCTGAAAGTCAATATTTGGAGCATCTGAAGCTGCAGATATCTACTTTATTGACACTGGTACAGCAGATGAGTGACAAGAAAATGTTTGTGTCCATAGGCAAACAGAAGATTGCTTCCTACCTGTGTAGCTCAAGATACTGCAAATCTGCAGCTGGAAAGATACTTTAAGTAAGTTCTGGTTATAGCAAAGGAAGCTAATTTTTCACTTCCTAACACCACCTGGAAAGAAGAGGCTTCTTTTAGTCCATACATGTCAATATGAGTCTTTTGGTCCCTAAAACCATCTGTCTCAATGCACATCCAGATAAGATGGTGCTCAGGTCAGTGCAGTGGTGTCTGCAACACTGAAGACCACACATCATCAAATGCCATACTGTTGGACTGATGGGTTGAAATGGATAAATCTATCTGTTGGTTTTCCTGAAGTGCCTCTTTACTGTTGCAGTGCATAAACAACCCATATATACTGCATGGTATCAGGCATCTCAAAGCAGGATCTAAAATTATATAATAAATATTGCAGAGAGAGCTTCCCACCATCAGTATGTTCAACATGCCTTTACCTAGGGATACCCAACAGGAGATATCTGAAATCTTGCCCCTCTCTGGGCTTTAAATTTAATTAGAGATTCAGCATTCCCTCTATAAGGTAATCTCATGTCAAATGAACCTGGACTCAGCCTTCCAGCTGTATCACCTGGGGTCTTTGCAAGATAACCTGAGGAGCACTGAGGAATCAAAGACTTTTACTGGAGCATGGCATGAAGTGACTCACTCAAAGTTGCACACGAGCCTCTGGAAGAACCAACACTGTCTATTGAGTCTCAGGCCAGAGCCTTCAGGAGAAAGAATGTTCTCCATAGTTCTTCTAGAGTGAAAATGCTGTATGAGCAAGAGAATGCTGAGTAAGCAGAAGGCAGCCTGGAGACAAAGTTCTCTATTTCAGCAGGCTGCTGAGATAGCCTGCGCAGAGCCAGGTCCACCTACTATTGATAAGTAGCCTCTGGGAGGCGGGAGCAAGGAATCAGTGCTTGTGTGTGCCCTGGTGAGTGCCACAGATGGCAGGGCAGGCCAGGCCAGGCCACGCCAAGCCAATGATCCTCTACTAGTGTACAAGGTAAATTCAATCCCTCTAAGTGAGGGAGATTTAATCCCTCTAAAGATTAAAATCCCTCTAAGGGATCTTTAAGTGTGGTTTAATCGGAAGTGGTGCTCAATCATCGAGGAGCAAAACAGCCACACAGCCTTCTCACTGTTAGCGCATCTGGGGTCATGGGAGTTCAGTATGGCATCCACCCGGCAGAGAGCAATGATCTCTGCACCCGCCAGAGTCAATGTGGGGACACAGACAGAACTCCCACGGAAACATGCAGCCATTCAGGTCACAGACTGCAGGGAGTGCCAGAGCCTCTTGCTGGCAGCAAGCGGCAGCCAAGAGAACTGCTGTGTTCTCTGTGACCAGGTAGATGATCTGCTCAGCCTGGTGGCTGGACTACGTGAAGAAGAAGTTGAAAGGCTGAGGAGCGTTAGGGAGGCAGAGCAGGAGATAGATTGGTGGACCCAGGCTCTGCCTGCCTTGAAACAGGAATGAGAGCACCCAGTGATGAACACCCAGGATCCTAGGGCCTCAGTGTCCTGCCCCTGTCATGCCATAGAGAGGAGCCCAAATGATGAGAATGAGTGGAAGCTGGTATGTGGTAGGGGCAGCAGGCAAAATCCCTGCTTGCCCACCTTGCCCCCGCCAGGTGCTTCTATGCAACAGATATGAGGCCCTGGTAGAGGAAGAGCAGACAAATAAGGATGAAGACAATGGGGAAGCTACAGCTGAGGGGTCTATGCAGTCAGACAGGCCTACTATCCACCCCACCACCTCACAGAAGAAGAAGAAAAGAAGGGTTCTGGTTATAAGAGACTCTGGTCTGAAGGGTACAGAGGGTCCAATATGCCATGGAGACCCTCATCGCAGGGAGGTCTGCTGTCTCCCTGGAGCATGAGTTAAGGACATCACTAGGAAGCTTCCTAACTTAGTGACATCCTCGGACTATTATCCACTTCTAATTTTTCATGTGGGTGGAGATGAAGCAGTAAAACGGATGCCTAGTGGATGAAGGAAGAACAGTGGATGTTTTCTACCTGAACATCAGTAAGGCATTTGACACCGTTTCCCACAGCATTCTGCTGGAGAAGCTGGCGGCTCATGGCTTGGACAGGTGGACTCTTCTCTGGGTTAGAAACTGGCTGGATGGCCGGGCCCAGAGAGTGGTGGTAAATGGAGTTAAGTCCAGTTGGCAACCAATCACAAGCGGTGTCCCTCAGGGCTCAGTTCTGCAACCAGTCTTGTTTAATATCTTTATCAGTGACCTGGATGAGGGGATTGAATGCACCCTCAGTGAATTTGCAAATGACATGAAATTAAGTGGGAGTGTCAATCTGCTGGAGGGTAGGAAGGCTCTGCAGAGGAATTTGGACAGGCTGGAGTGATGGGCTGAGGTCAGGGAGATGAGGTTTAACAAGGCCAAGTGCAGGGTCATGCACTTTGGTCACAACAACCCCAGGCAATGCTATAGGCTCAGGTAGGAGTGGCTGGAAAGCTGCCTGGTGGAAAGGGACCTGGGGGTGTTGGTGGACAGACACTGAACATGAGCCAGCAGTGTGCCCAGGTGGCCAAGAAGGCCTACGGCATCCTGGCCCCTATCAAAAATGGTGTGACCAGCAGGAGTAGGGAGGTGATCGTGCCCCTGTACTCGGCACTTGTGAGACTGCACCTTGAGTACTGTGTCCAGTTTTGGGCTCCACAGTACAAGAAGGAAATTGAGGTGCTGGAGTGGGTCCAGAGAAGGGCAACAAAGCTGGTGAGGGGTCTGCAAAGCATGCCTGATGAGGAGAGGCTGAGGGAACTGCCTTATTGCTGACCTTATTGCTCTCTACAACTACCTAAAAGGAGATGGTAGCGAGGCTGGTGTTGGTCTCTTCTCCCAAATTACTAATGATAAAACGAGAGGAAATGGCCTCAAGTTTCATCAGCAGAGGTTTAGACTAGATATTAGGAAGAAATTATTCACTGAGAGAGTGGTTAGGCACTGGAACAGGCTGCCCAGGGAGGTAGTGGAGTCATCATCCCTGGAGGTGTTTAAAAAAAGAGTGGACGTAGCACTTTAGGCTATGGTGTAATGGATAGATAGGTATTAGAACGAAGGTTGGACTTGATCCTAGAGGTCCTTTCCAACCTTAATGGATGGAAATATATGATTCTTTTCTATGATTCTATGTGCACTCTTGGAGGAGAAAGTGCAGTTTTAACAGGTTGCTCAAATCATTTGAGACTGTCCCAAATTCCCAGTCCCCCTGCATGGAACCAAAGAGCTATGTCACATCATTCTGAGAATTATTTACCTAAGCAAATAATGCTTACTATTGGCATATGAACTCTAAATGTCACTGACAAACTCATTTACTTTGCTTTATTTCATATATTGTCTGTGCCTATACCAATGAGTCTGGAAGTGGAATACCCATCTTGGGAACCATCAGCTCTCACTCATGGTACATGTTAGAGGGTCTCTCTGCTACTGGAGGAAAAAATATCCCCTTAGCAGATCTTTGTGCCTTCCTTACAGGACTCTGGAGCTGGACTTTTTGTATCACCATTTAATTCATATTTCTTAGGGTTTCCTCAAATTTGGCTCATCTCTTCTTCGGGGGTGTGGTATATTTTTTCCAGATTAGCCTGTAAGAGAGTAAGAAAGTGAAATCTGTGCATGTGTGTTTGTATTGCATTGTTAATTCAACTATTTCACTTATCAAGAAACACCTTGGACTTAGTAATCGTTTCTGTACTACAGGCCAAATAATCCATCTCCATCTTCTGCTAATTCTTCTCCTTCTCCAGCTTCTGCTTCACTCACTGCAGGTTGTCAATCTACTCCCTAAGCTCAGCAGTGCTGTCTGCATGCTTCTCCTACAAGGTGGCAGCTGTGGATTTGTGCTGCAGAGTGGCCTCTTTGAGGTCATGATGCATCTTCTGAAATTCTGCCTCACGCTTCTTGTTAAGTTCAATTTGAACAGAGGTGGCTCCTCCAGCCTCTTCAAGTCTTTTGTTTATTTCCTCAAGTTCATTAGCCAGCCCATCATAGAGCTTCTCTGCTTTTGCCCACATTGTCTTCTTGCTCATAGTCTCCTTTCAGCTCTGCAACATGGGGCTATACAAGGAGATGGCACAGCAGGAATTAATAAGGGAACAGATAATTCAGTGCTCAGGTTAATGCAGAATTGGCATAGTATAATAACAAGCCCATTATTTTGGAGACTATAAGCACAGAAAAATCCCTTTCCCATTGTAGGTGAAGGCTTACCAACAGGAAAAGAACTATGGTCAACTCATACTAACTTGATAGAGTGATGATAGATGAACAGCTGTCACTTTGAAGGTGAAGAGGAAGGCTGAGTCACTCACACGTCCTGCCTTGAATAGAAGATCAGGAGTAAGCAGCTCAGTTCAGTAGGTTCCCAGGATGTCTTACAGACCTCACTGAGATTGAAGGAATGGATGGTCTGTTCTCTGAACCTGAGAGATTCTGCTCATCTGTGTCACAGTTATTTACACTAATCTAGGGGATCAGCTCACTGGATTAGCTGTAAATTCAAAACAAAACAAAACAAAAAGTATTTTAACAATAGATAGACTGCTGTAATTATGTAATTTGACCTCTTGTATAACAAAGGCACACATGGTCCTCCCAGTGTCTCTGTGAGCCAGGCATACACAGTCCTCCCAGCCCCCATCTTGTAATTAATCTAGGTTTGGGGGTTTTTTGGTTTTGGCTTGGTTTTTTTTTTTTTTTTTTTTTTTTTTTTTTTTTTTTTTATGGTTTTTTAGTCTTTTTTTTATAAATCAAACTTTTGGTTTTTTGTGTAAATTTTTTTCCCTCACTTTTT
>JANIJG010015912.1:0-46740 GCA_024611175.1 Megaceryle torquata
GAGCTGGGGTGGACAGAGGGTAGGGAAGTCACAGGCGGAGGTCCTGAGAGGGGGAGCTGAGGGGGAGCCGGGGGGCTGGGGGGGTGGGGGCGGGAGAGTACACGTTAAAAACATTGGGACCTAAGTTATCTTTTCTTCTATCTTGCTGGTTACATAAAAAGGGGCAGAGAGGTATAGAAGAATAATGAAAGTAATTAACATTAATTTTTGGTTGTGTAATTGGTGCTATCGCAAAGGTTTTGGCTTCTGTGACAATGGGACATTCTGCAGTGACTATAAACTTCTAGGGTGTGATGGAATACACTTGTCTCTAAGAAGCAAGAGAATTTTTGGGGGTAGGTTGGCCAGCTTCGTCAGGAGGGCTTTAAACTGAAGTTTGCAGGGGTTGGGGTTCAACACAGCAGTCTGTGTGACGCGGCCAATGGGCACATAGACCAGACCAACCACAAAAGTAACAGATGCACCTCAACTATGTCTCCGAAGCGTCTGTATACTAACGTAAGAAGCATGGGGAACCAACAGATGAACTAGAAATCTGGGTGCAGTCACAGGGCTGTGATCTCATCTCAATTACAGAGACATGGTGGGATAGCTCACATGACTGGTATGGGGTAATGGACAACTTTTTAGGAAGGATAAACTGACAAGGCAAGGTGGTGGGGTTGCTCTCTATGTGAGAAAGCAACTAGAATGCATGAGCTTAACCTAGGGGAAGATGACAAAATGTTGAAAGCTTGTGGGTAAGAGTTAAGGGACTTGCAAACATGGGTGATACTGTTGTGGGTGTCTACTACAGACCATCAAACCAAGAAAAAGTTGTCAACGAGGCATTCTACAGGCAGCTGGAAGTAGCCTCAAGATCGAGTGCCCTGGTGCTTGTGGGCGGCTTCAATCACCTTGATATTAGTTGGAAAGATCACATAGCCAGGCAGAACCAGTCCAAAAGGTTCCTGCAGTGCATCGGTGACCTAGGGAGGTTGTGAAGTCTCCATCCCCGGAGATCTTTAAAACCCAATTGGACATAGTCCTGGGCAGTCAGCTGAGTCTGACCTTGATTAGACAGATGAGTTGGGCTCAATAAGATCAAGACTGAGTCTGTGATCTGTGTGGCAGGGATTTATCTTTAAACTTTACAATAGGATTTTTGAGGCTGCTTAGTGCTTGCCATTAGTGACTGGCTTGTGATAGACTCTTGTCACATTCTGTGCTGCAAGTTGATAGTAAGGTACCTGTTGCCTTAATCTAGAAATTCTACAGGATCTCAAAATAGGCCCTTATAATTGTGTTGAAATTGGACTTTTTAAAATGGTTGCCACCCATGTGGACTCAAGCAGTTCTAGGGAACTTCCACTCTTGCATTGTTATGGAGTCCTTTACAGCATGTTTAGCATGCCACACATAAGAATATAACAGCAGCTTCAGTTGCCTTGCTTTTTGGGCAAAGGATGAGTTAGGACTGGAGAGGGTTGAGCAAATGTGGAATTAAATCTTTGTGAAAGCTCTTGGCTTGAGATAATAGGTTTTTGGTGCTCAGTTTTATGGGGTTTGTGTACATTTGCCTGCAAAGTTTTGGGTTTTTTGTTTGTTTGTTTTTTGTTTGGTTGTTTTTTTTCTGCATTTTCACCCGGGGAAGACCTACTAGTGGGACTGCTTGCAAAATACAAGCTTAAAGTAGAATGTTTACTAAATATGTATTTGCAGCACTGATGTTGACCAAGAATAAAATGGGAAGGGACGCACTTACCCTGAGTTGAAACTCTTCCCTCTGTCTCTGCAAATAAACTAATTTGGGTCAAAGAGAAAATAAGCTGGGGATGACTGTTTAGTGAAGTGTCCTTTTTCCAGCAGGGTAGACCTGAGTTCTGGAGTGACCATGGACAGTGATGTTTGTTCAGTGGCAACAGAATGTAAAATAATGTATGTAAAATGTAGAAATCACCTTCCAAATTTCCCTTTGTCCCCACTTGTACCTATTGCCAGTAAGTATAAAATCAAGATGGGACAGCCTCAAGAGGAAGACTTGAGTGCCTGCATGTATGTACTCTCTCTTGTAGTAACTGGCAGTTTTCTGTGGTTTGTAGCTGCTGTGCTAGAGGTGGGCAGAATGATGAACCTGTGGATCTGCCCCATATCTGACCTCTTTCTGGTCCAGTGGCTTATTGAATTAAAAGGGGCACTGACACCGTTTCTCCTTCAGCTGTCCCGCTGGGTCTGTTGTGAAGGAAATCAGCAGTGATGTTTTCACAGAGCGTGGACTAGCAGCTGTGCCCTGCCACTGCCTGCCAGCCTGAGCCTGTCAGGATAGGTGTGTGGTTTGCAGATCCTGACAGGCCAGAGATAGTCTCAGAGCTGCTCAGCACTGTCAAGGCTGAGGCAATTGGGACGTGCCCAGAAGCCAACCAGCATATATGTAGGGACCTCTTACAGCTGAAAGACTAAATACCTGGAGACCTTAAATAATGCTAAGTAGCAGGTGTGTGGAGGCTTAGAGTATTCTGTTTAAAACCCACCTGTGGACATCTTTGTATTTTTTGTGAGTTTACACTTGACTTTTTACAGTTGGTCTTTTCTAAACTTTTACCCAATCTGTAAAACACTCCATAAAGAATTGCCTGGAGAATTCCTCACATTTCTTTCCTTGTGTGCCTTTCTCCTTGAAGATGAAGTCATCTTACAATTCCAAAAGATTATGGATCATTTGGGAGGCAAAAAGCAAGCAAATTATTCACAGGTTATGATAGTCGTGTAGTCCATGCTGAGTCCTTGTGCAGTATGGTAGTGACTAAACAGCTATGAAACAATTCTGGTTTGCTAGGCCAAGAAGACAGTAACTGAAATATTTTTAAGTAATTCAAAGCATGATAGCTCGACTTTTTTTGACTCTAATGGTACCTCACTGTGTTACCTGAACATTCATCTTTCAAATGGTGGTTTTTAAATACTTCTCTAAGTATTCCTATAAAAATAATTGCAATAATACTTTTATGTTATAAAAATCCCAATGGACTTGAAAAAAAAAAAAAAAATTTAAAAATTCCTCATATGTGGAAAGAGAAGTTCCAGAAAAAGGAAGACAATTAATAGAAGACTTAAGTCATCTTTGCTTTTTGAACACAGAGATGTACTTATTTTTGGAAGTCTTGAAATTCATGTCCTGTGGTGAGAGTGACTTGAAAATGATGTTCCCCTTCAACCCCTGAAAACAGTGGAAATCTAAATGCAGCACCACAAAATCCCACATAACAGTGGATGAAACATGACAAGCAGACCACTCTGAGGTGCTTGGAAGAGCTTTACTGAAAAGAAAGAAAATGCTTAAGAATGCTTTTCTTCATTGTTTTACCCCCACCTCCTGTGGATAATAAAGTTTCTAGAACAGTTATGCACACTTTAATTATTGTGATTAAGCATATCGCTAGTGCACTTACTTATTCCTTGTTATTTGGAGTAAGAAACTGAAATTAAATAAATTGAACTGAATTAAGAAAATGCCCAACTTGTGAAGTACAATTCAAATGCTAAAGACATGTTAAAGCTGACACTGTAATCTGAAATCCTGTTGCATTTAAGATTGATTTCTGATGGATCGTATGAATACAGAATTTCAATATCATTAACTTAAGAGTTTGGTTTTAGCATTCTTTGAAGACTGGGCATCCTTCACACCTAAGAAGCTGAGGATTGTTGGCTGTAGGATTGTAAATGAACTACTTTAAAAACTGAATTGGTTGGCTAGCACTGTTTTCAACTTCAAAATCTGAATGTGCTCTCACTGAGATGAAGAGCAGTAGTACAGAGGTCATTCTGAATTTTAATCTGGTATCTGCCAGGAAGAGACAAATGAAGGATTTTATTTTTTATTTTTTTTTCCCTCTTTCAATCCTTAACAAATACTTTTTCTTTTTTTTTGGTACAAAGGCATTGAAATAATTAAAAATCATTTCCCAGGGAAGAAGTCAGCTATTTCTTTACATATGTCAATGCATCAAACCCCAAGCAGTTTCAAACATAGTATTATAATGCCTGAACAGCAGTTTTTCACCTTTGAAGAAACTGCTGCTGGAAATGGTAGTCTATTTATAGTATAAGGATCCAACTTCCTGGTTTAACATTCAGTATGCTGGGCTCTACTGCTCTGTAGATATCATGAATGTCTCCTCCTTTTACATCTGTCTCAAAATATAAACTGCAGACCTTTTATAAATCTGAGTGTTAACAATTTAGAGAATAATTATAGTCCAGCATCCTTGAGGAGATAAGCTCAGCACTGATTTTTGAAGGAACTGGAAATACAAGTGTCACAAGAGCTACAGTCAGTATGTTTTTTCTTACCCTGGACTTTCTGAAAGGCTGAGACGTACCTTTTGGAGAAGTTTAAAGATTATTTCTTCAGGATATGCATGTAACTGAATCTAAAATGTTAATGGAGGACAGATTCCTTGAAACTTGTCCTCTGACACAAGTGCTGATCTGTGAGCTTTTGTTATTCCTGGACTCTGTCATTTATGTGAAAAGATACGCAAATTATTTTATTTTATCATTCCTTATGAAGGTGTTATACTTTGCTACCTCATGCAGGTCCCATGATATTAATCTTATTTGTCAGAATGACTGTTTCAAAATCCCCAGAAGACTAAAGCATTGTCTCTTACTTGGATCTCTAATTTAGGTAATAATCCAGAATTGCTACCTTTTTAGACAAGTCTTATATTAAAATGTCTTCTGTTTTTAACTACAGCTTGCATGCAGATTATTTAGCATTTATCATGCAATTCCTGACTAGGAAACTTAATCACTACAGGGCTAAAAGTGATTGTTCTGGATTGCAGAAATCTATTTTCCCCTTTGATTAAGTGTCTTGCTCTTATTTGCCTTGACTTTGAAGTAGGTTTTAGTCTGGCTTCCTTTTAGACATGTCAAAGTGTTTTGCTTTTCTAAAAGGTGGCCTCTGGCATATGGGAGGGACTAGTGCTTTGCTTTCTTTCTTTTTTTTTATTGTAGACAATTCTCTTTTTAGTCAGAGATTGACTAGATGTTTTCAATGTTTGACAGTACAGTCATACAGCTCAATAAGACCATGCCAACTTTTTTTAAAGGCCTCATTTGAGCAGTACATGTGGGGATCACTACACTGCTCAAACCTTTCTGCCATGCTCCTTTGGATGGTGTATTTAGGAACCTCTGTGAAACTGATAGACAGTGCATTGCTTCCTTACACTTGACTAGAGGCTCTATCCTTGGCATATGTAAAGGATGGAATGCAGCTCTTCTCAGACAAATGAATCCTAAGAGCTGTTCAGTTAGACAGTTGAGCAGTAACTTTGCTTTCAAGTCTAACTGTTGGCTTCTTTCCTCTTGTTAGTTGCTATAGTTAATACAGCTCCTTACTGCATCTTCATCATGATTACCTTTACTATCTAATGTTTCCACTTGAAGAAATGTGCAGTTTTATTCACTAGCAGTGTCTCACAGACAACAGGGCTATGGCCATACAGTCAGTTAGCTTATAATTAATTAGAGAGCTGTCTCCAGAGAAATTTCTGTGAAAGGGACATCTGTACTGCAACCTCTAAACTACCACTATTGTTTATATGTACTCAGGTCAATGTATAAGGTTAGGTTGGGTGGTAATAGCAACAGTCTTGTCCAGGCTGCACAACACACTGAAGAAGCAGAGTGGATCACTCCATACTGAGGTCAGTGCTCCTGTAACGGTGCCTCTAAACAAAATCCAGAGTAGTTCACTTAGAGATGCTCAATGCAGCTGTATTGCAGTGAAGCACCACCCTAAAAGATCTCAGGATGGTTCAGTTTTTCCTAAAGCTTGATGTCTACCATAGTTGCTGGACTCTGTGTTGCTTGACTGCCTGCCTGTATTTTGCAAGGGGAGCTTCCTTCCTTACCAAGCCTGAAAGTAGGTTGTACATATATATATATGATTACATGGATTAGGAGTAAGGCTAAACAGCAGCTGAATTTTCTTTACATGTTAGAGAAAAAAGACTGTCTCTACAGTGTTATAATACTGCACACTGAGGATCAAAGCCACATAATGCTTCACTTGACAACTGGTGTAGCAGCGTATAAATGCGTATGTCAATGGAAGCAATGTATGCTGTTATAATAAAAACAGATCTGGCAACCTGAAATCTTTGAGAGAGACTTGGCACTTTCTGTTTCTTTTCATCTTCTTGTAATATTGCTGATGTATTTGTGTACCTTTATTTTATTTCTGAAGATATGGACAAAGTTAGGAACCAGCAGAATATTTTTTTATTTATAAAATCTGATAGAAATTGCTATAGGTTCTAGAGATTTGCTATGAGCTTATAGAATAAAGAAACTGCTAGTTAAAAGAAAAAGGGAAATCTGTGTACCATTTGCTATTCTTCTACTTCTTCAGCTGTTACTTTTACTGGTAACCACTCTATTTTTGGGAGAGTGAGAAATCTCTGAAAAAAATTAGAGCAAGCTTACTGCTTTGTTAGATACTTGATATGACAATATTGGAAAAAGGTGAAGGAGAAAAGGGCATTTAGCTCTCTTTCCAGGAGATACAAACCTTTCTGTGGTATTCTAAAATACCAACAATAACAAAATAAATGACAGTCTTTGAACAGCAGTATCAAAATCCATTTTGATATGAATATATTTTGGAGCATAGTAATTCACAGCAAGGTTTTGTAAGACTTCAAGCATTTTAATTGTTTTTCTTGTTCCCTCTCACCAGAGAACTGAAGTAACTTTCAGGTCAGAGTATAAATACCATTAATAGCATTATGAGCAGAATAGTTTTGGGTAGAATGTGAAGAGGATAATGGAGAATTTAGAGCAACAGCCAGAAAGAATTCTGCTTTGCTGTCACTGGACTAATGCAGCATCTCAGAAAAACAGTTTTCTGGGCTGTTAGAAGCACAGAAAAATAAGAAAATGCAGTCTTTTTAAGAATTACTTTTTTATAATAAAATACAGCATGGCATGAAAAAGATAGAGACACATTCTCAGAATCTGAAAAATTAAAGGAGTTTAAAAATACCGATCAAGAACAGTTTGTTTCCTACCTTAAGCAACCTGCTGTTCTGAGCAAAGCTAGAAATTCACTTCTGTGACCTCATGACATTGTGGAACTTGCATGCAGAACCCAGAGGTGGTGGAAGCTGGTTATATACACTATTCTAAATAAAGCTAGAGGAGCACAATTGTTAGCAGTGCATGTGCTGGAACAGATCATCCAATGTTAGTAATGGATTAATGCACTACTAAAATGTAAATTGCTCTGAATAGATGGTTAACATATGTAACCGTACATTCACTTCTGCAGAGAGTGATGCCTGTGAGCTGTATGTTGATCCAGCCAGCCACTTTAATGAGTCTCTTGCATCTCTCATACTTAAACTCTATAAATCGGTGGGGTTGTCCAGGCTTGAATAGAAAAGCTGCAATGTGAAATAGGCCTGTTCCAACACGTCAGAAGAATTGAAACGTATGCTCAGGAAATGGCTATTATTGCTGCTGGTAATGGCGATGCAAAGTTACAGCCGAAGCCTTTGCATTTTTTTTACCTTCTTGGAGAAAGCAGAAGGATGCAGTTTGAAAGTGCTCTACTTAGCCTTGCGCTGGACTAGAGCGTTTTCAGTAAGACACAAACCCCAAAATTTTTCTACTACTGTACAACCCAGGGTGGGCAGAACTTACTATGAAATAGATCACTTCTGATTTTCACAGTGGTAATTCCGAGATTTATCACTTGATATGCAAATAGCATGATGAGTGCAGCTGGCTTCTTAACTCCTGGGCATGATTGCTTATCCCTACCCTCCATCAGCATCCAGCATTTCCCCCCAGCAGCACTCATGTATCTTATTTCAGTGACTCCAAAATAATCGTCATCTTGTAGCTGCAGATTAAGTGGGTAATGACTGATGTTTTTCTGGATAGCATATTGATAGATTACAGTGAGTACTGCTAATATTGGTGGTGTGTTTGTTCCTTCTCCCCCCCGCCCCACCTGCCAAATCTGTAGTTATAGAGATGTCTGTCTTTATGCTTCATCTGATAAGACTACCATGTCATCTTGTTCTCTTTGGACTGTTGATCGAAATGTTCTTCCCGCTGTTAATTGCAGGCATCCCCTGAAGGATACTAATTGTGTGATGTATGTGCATTTCCTTGAGATATAACTAGGTTACTTTAGCAACCAGCTGTACATTCTGGGGAACAGATATGTATTTTATTTTTATACTAGCCTCTCATCCCCAGAGACAGAAACAGTGATCTTGAACCTTTTCTTAAGTAAGAAATCAGTGGATCTTTACTTATTTGTATACATGGTCCAAATGTAGTTTTCTGTTCCATAGAGATTCTTTTCATCGCAGAGTTTACCTCAAGTTTGAGCAAGTTTTAGTTGCTACTGTCAATGAGTGTCTTTCATGATACATACCTGTTTCATGACTGTGTAACTATGTCCTCATTTTTTGATAATATGATTATTGTAATTTCTGTGTCTGCTTACTTTGGTATTTAGTGTTGTATGGTGAATTTTACTGCAAAACCACATTGCCGTTGTTATGGGAGTAACTGTTGTTTTGGTCCCAAGGTAGAGAGGTAGAGGTGTTCTTTACCCACCAGCAAACTGAAGCATTCCTGCTGACACATGAATGGGACAAACAATTAGCAGTATTTATGAGAAACCAATTAATAATGTTAATTATGGAGAACTGGCTGGAGGGGTGCTCATTAACAGCATTCTGTTCATCCAGTCCTCAAATGTTTCTCTTGTTTGCTTTTGGCAATGTTTTGCCACACAGAGAATGCATTGCTGTCCTGTTCTCTCTTGCATTTGCATTTATCCTCCCAATTTGAAAGTATTGCTGAAGCTTTCCTGTATGCTTTGAAGTTGGATCATTCTTACAACTTTACACACGCCTGATTGAAGTTATCCTTCTCAGCAAGCTTGGGTAGTGCTGTGTGTTAGTGGAGGCAGAAACAGCAGTGATGTGCATTTTCTTCTCTTATGCCTCCTTACCCTCCTCAACAGCCCCCCAGGGTGGAGGAAAGAAAACTGTGTACTGTTCAGTGTTCTGCAAGTAGTGTGTGTCTGAATGTAGTGTTCTCTTATTTAATATGTCCTTTTGCCCACTGAGGAATAGCTACACCTTGGTTAATTAGTCTATAAAGACAGACTGTACTTTATTATTTATAAACCAAGTTGCTTTGGAATAATAATGCTGTTGCAATGGCAATGAAAAGAAAATAAAAAAAACTTGAACATTATCTTCACATTTATACATGTGTGAGACACACAGGCTTTGCCCATGTCCCTTGTCTTCAGATACCACTTGTTTTCTGTTTTGTTTTGAGAGCATACAAAATAGTATGCCCTGGAGACAGCAGGTCTGTGGTGGTAAATTCCCATCCCTTGCCAGTCCCTTGGAGTCTGTTTTGGTTTGGAGGATGGGAAGGAATGAAGCTATGGGAAATTGTGTTTCTATCACTGGTTAGAGAAAAAGCTGTTTTGCAAACTGTCATGTGGGCTAATACATACATTGTGTGAATCCATACCCTGGGAAGACATTCCCCAACATGCTGTAATTTCCCCCATTAACAAAAATAAACATTGCAATTTCAATGGCATTTCCCCATTTTTGAGCTAGACCTTGGCTTCCTTCCCAAACAACTCTGTGAACTGTGAGCTAAGGATGTCTTTCAGTCCCTCTACCCATGTTGCTTGTCCTGCTACTGGATCTCTTTCAGTTCTGGGAGATACTTCATCTCCCATTTTTCTGCCAGGTTAATTTCTTCTGTCTCTGGTGGGTTTAGTGCTTGGAGCAGGGCTGAATGCCTGGTCAGAATCGTTATAGTTTCTGGAAAGGTGAATGATGAATTTCTGGACTATTTCTATTTGTTTGGTTTGTTTTCTCCCTTTTTATTGTTACATAGTTATTGGGGTTTTTTTTTAGTCTTTCTGTGCTCTGCTTGTCTGTATAGGGAACGTTTTCAGAAAATTCTTCCTAATCCTGTGAATTGGTCACTGAAACCATGGAGCGAGATTCTACTCTGTTTATGGCATAGTCTGGTTTTGAAGAAATAGAAACCCGTCTTTCTCTTCTCTTGTCTTTACATGTGCACACATGCACACGGGAGGGGGAAGAGCACAAGCAGCGTGTTAGTGCGGCTTAGAGAACAATGAAATACCAAATGTAGCAGGACTCAAGCATCAAACATCTACTTGTGCAGTTTGTGTTTTACTACATAAGTGGTTTGTGTGCATTGTAGTGGTACTGGAATGTTCAGGACAAAGTACAGGCATGACTGGTAGAGAGAAGAGCACTTGTTCCTTGTGATTCAGGGAAGAAGAAAATTGTGTTTCTAATGGTAGAACAACAGTAATAGAGGTGAAATACTATGTAATACTCTTTTATTTGTTAGAAACTAAGTGTTGAAGAATAACATTGATTTAATGTTAACTGTCTTAAGACATTTTTAAAAGGTAAGACAGTTTTATATGTAGACTACAGAGTTTTGCAAAATACGTATTTGTAAATATATTCTAGAGCAGTTGTTTTTCCCTGTAGCCTTTCATCTTCCTCTACACATACAGTGATTACTTTGCTGTCTTTCTGCTTTTTCTTAGCTTAATGTGTAGAGGACTTGTTTCTTCCTGTAATCTTAAATTTTATCTTTGTTTATATAAAACCATAAACTACTCCTAGTGCAGTTCTTCCTTAAACATTCATTTTACACTGATAGGTTAGCAGAGATGGGATCATCAGGGGAATGGATGACTCAGGCTTTTACACACTGAGTCAACAGTCACAATGAGTAGATTCATATACTTTTGGCATGTAAGTACAGGCTGTCAGTTTATTACACTGAGTTTTGTTGATGAGTTTTTCCAGAATTAATTCAAGCATAGGGAAGTATTGAAAAGTAATGTGACCTATGTATATGGTCTGCTCGGGTGCATGTCAGGAAGGAAAGTGCATTGATGTTACCTGATTTTGTTGTGTTATATCTGCAGTTAAGAAAACAGCCTTAGCATGTCCCCATGTTTGTATTTTCACCAGTTTCTTTTTTAGTGTGTCAGTAATGCCCAGGAGATGTGTTTAAATACATACCATACAGCTCGTGTTTCACTTTCACAGCCATGTTCTGTTTCACTTTGTCCAAAGGGTGTTGACTTTTTCTTCTTAAAGACTTAAGATTTCAAAGAGCAATAAATGCAGTGTGGGGCTCTGGAACTTGCCAGGCTGTGAACAGGATATAACAAACTTCTCCTGTTCTTTGGCATCAGCTTAGAAGTAGTCCAGCCCTTTTAAAGGGAAGTGTTGCACTGTGGCTCAAATTGACAAATTTGTTGTTATGCCAAATCTTCAGTTGTCTGCCATTGGCAAACTTATTGAATATCCTCTCTGTCTGAAAGGGTAGTTGTGAACAGCAGTAGTCCAATGTCACAACAGAAACAAGTAAGTCTGTCATCAAGGTAGATGCAGGTTTCATTTTATTTCATTTATCCTTCTTCACTGGGATCTCCTGAAGAGATTTGATACTTTGTGCTGATCCTTCCCATTGGAGATAGGCAGATGTGTTATCCTCATGTCAACTTTATCCAGTGAAATTCAGGATCATGTTGCTAATCCTGCCTAATGACTGGATTGCCCTACTGTCACAGAAATGAATTGTCTCCTATGCTTAGATAGCATCAAGGTGGTGACCACTAAGTGCAAATCTTCTTCCTGTTGTTAAAGGTTTATTAATAGGATTACTCCCCCCCATTCTTAGCACTAAAAACTGATCACATCTAATACATGCATTTGAGACATCCCATGAGTAAATCGAACTGTTCTTTATGGGGATTTACTTCCATTCATCACTCACTAGTACTTTTTACTTGAGTTCAGCTGTAGGATTCTTGCCAGAGTCACTGGTAGAGTTTTTGCAGGATTTATTTTTGGTGGTGTTTGTTTGTGATGGTTTTTTCGTGTTTTGGTTGGTTGGTTGGGGTTTTTTTTTTGGGGGGGGGGTGGTGTGTGCTGTGTGTTTGTTTGTTTTGGTTTTGTTTTTTTCCTCTTAAGTTTCTGTCTTTTTCTTTTTTTCCCTCCTGGTATATTCCTGTCCTCTTTGGGAGTCCCTTGAATTGTGAGCTGGCTAGCCTTCCCTTGTGATGGGTGAGAAAAATTTGATTGTATTTGCCAATGTTTCAGCTTCTGGTTGTGAACATGAGCTCTCTTGCCATTCCTCTGAAACTGCTTTACTGTATTCTAAAAACAAGATTGGAAGAGTGAAACATTTAAGGATTGAGTGGTGGCAAAAGATAGGGGTTAGTGGGGGGAAATGGTTGTATCTGGAAATTTCAGTGATCTGATAATGAATCTGTGGTTGGCTTTAGAGAGAATACAGTTCAAATAGGTAGGTGTCTGACCAGCCTTTTGTGCTTTGGTAACTTTTTCAGTACATCTACTCATACAATTCTTCAAGTCATATCAAGTAGTGCTAACATCTTTCAATAGTGTGGTGAGTTGTAGTAGCAAGGAATTGCTGGCAACTTGCTATTTGAGTCTGGTACTGTTATATTAGCTGTTTCATCGAGAATTCAACATGCTCATTTTTTTTAATTCTAATTCCACTTTTACCACCAGATTATGATAGGGTGAGTTTGAGACCAAGTACCAAGAGATTTTGTTGGCAATTTGGGCTGAAGGAGAAATTTCTCAGTGTTCTGTGAAGGTTTGATGTGATTGTTTTCTTGTTCCATTTTAACTGTTCTGGAAGAGTGGTAAAAAAGCTTCAGCCAGTTTTTCTTTTATTTCCTCAAGCACCAGGTCCAAGCCCAAAGGAAAAAAAAACCCAACCAAACAAAAAGAATAAGCCATGCTGAGTTGGCCTTTTGTATGTATCTGAGCTTTCCTTGCCTTGGCTTCTCATCAGACCAGATTTGCTTGCTGTGAGGATAATCTGACTCACCTTTTAAAATGTTAAAGGTCAGCTGCACTTGAGGAAGCCCCCTGGCTAGCAGTGACTCCTAGAAAATGTCCTCAGCTCTTTCTTGACAATTAGCTTCTCCAAACCTGTAGGCTTTCCTGTTTGGTTCCCCCCCCCCACCCCGCCTCAGGCTTCTGAAATCCCAGGGTAGTTTGATGTGCTGCAGAAAGTACTGGATAGATCCTATCACAGCCGTCACTGTTGCATATTCCTTACTGAAGAATGTAAGGTGAATGGGATTTGCTTTTGAGCCAATTCATGCCCCATTAGTATGTGTCCCTTCTGCTGGGCTTCTAATGGTGCATTTGTTTCTTTCCTCCTTCTTTTCTTTTTTCTTTAGTGCTTTCATCCTTTTGGTTAGAAGGCATGAGGTGTGTTAGTCAAAAGAGATGTTGACTCTGACCATGAGCACAGCATAAAAAAGAATTTTTAAAAAAGAACTGAATTTCCCTGTATTTATTAGGTAGAATGAGCTTTAATAATGATGTCATATAGCCAGAATACAATTATTCTTCTCATTTATATGCCACTCATTGACAAAAGAATTGATTAATTTGCTGTCTGCTTTTATGTATGTAGATTTTGACTCAACTCTAATAAAAAGTTCATAAAGCACTATCAGACTATATAAACTAACCTAATCACTGCTAACATTTAACTGGTTTAGAATGTGTTTTAAATGGTCATGTACTGTGAAAACTGTTAGACAAGAGATGATCAGATTAGGCTGCTAAGAGATTTTGTGGCAAATTATATGGGTGCTTATGTAAAACTACGTACTATTGCAATGTGTGTAAGCGTGTGCGTATGCGCACTCACGTTCATATACTGGAGCTGATGTGCCTCTGGCAGGGAGCTTTGCAGAAGCTGCAAGTATTTTTAGTGGAAACAAAATCTCAGTTCAGTTCTGCAGCATGTGACTTCCTATTTCTGTAAGTTACTTCCAAGGGACTTCCTCTGTTAAATTGGCTTGTCTCTAGACATTTAATCTGGAGCCAGAGTGTAGTCTGCTTTGTCCTGTGCCTGTGACAGCATTTTCCCGGAGTTTTCTTTTGAGTATTTTATTTTTATTTTGTACTGTCTCCAGCATGCAAGGATCTAGTGGCTGCTACCCGTGATCGGAAGCTGAATACATTTATACAAGTCTCAGTGGTACATCCAGCAGAGCACATTTTGACGAGGTATTCAAGCACTGAAATCGTGGAGGTGAGAGTCTTTCTTATTCAATTAACATGCTGATTAATGAATTGCTTTTTTCTGCCTTAGAAAGTGAATGAGAAATGAAACAAGTTAGTGCATAGTCTTAGGTAAGGCAAGCGTGCTCTGGCAGTTAGGGAAGCATACCTAAGAGTGTTCTGTAGTCCTTGGCATTTAACCAGGATAAACAGTTAGAAATGAACTTGGCTTTTCATGAAAGCTCTGTTGTTCCAAGTACAGGCGGAGAGAATACTCTGGTTCTCTCCTCCAGATGTAGGTCTAGAGTGAAACAGGGAATAGTTGCTCTCATGAAAGGATAAAGCAATGCAAAGTAAAACTGAATTAAAAGTGCAGTGAGTTTGTAGAGTACTTTTAAATTCCAGAAGAACATAGGTGTATTATATGGTCTGTTATCCTATTTGTGTTGTCTTTGATTTTTATCATTTGAAAGCTAATGCTTTTGCAGTGTGGAATATATTAGCCTACATCTATAATTATGGAAAAAAGTATGTGTATGTGATGTCTGTGACTTTATATGAAATAATTAGTAACTTGCATCACATATTGCAGTAAAAGTTGTCTGAGGTTTTTTTTGCTAGACTTTGCTTTGCCCTGTAAGCATCAGTGTAAGAAACAGCAAAAAGGGTTTGCAGAGAAAGTTAAGTGTGAGCAAGCAATGTAGATGTAACTTGCTTAATTACTGTAAAGACTCATTAAGAACAGGGAAGTCTTACTGTAAACACGCGCACACAGAGTTTTGGCAAAGGCTTATTTTAACTTAAATACAGTGAGAATGTGTCATGAGCTCTTTTTGTGTTTCAAACCAACTACTAATAAAATTGTTACTTTTTAGCTATCAACCATCCTGAAACTGCTTAATTCAAATATCTTGGATCTGATCAGGATGTTTCATTGCAGACTGTCTGGAATGATGTCATGCAGAAGATGGAATATATATATATATTATTTTTTAATGGGAGTTGATACATCTCCGAACACAATGTTCTAGATCTGAATAAATTCCAGAATTTCTTGTTTCAAGGCTTTCAGCTTCATAGTCACGCTTTGGGGGAAGGGAAGGTGGAGGTCCAGAGAAGTTATTTTTTTTCAAGAGAAATTACATTTATCATGCAAAATCTTTTATTTTACTTAACATAAAATTTGAGGATAGTAGCCTGGTAATCTTTGGAAATTAAGTCTAATTAAACATTAAGAAATTATAAACAACATTTTATATGATTCATTTAATTGTTTGTAAATCTGAAGCAATGATGTAGTTTCTGTTGTGTACAACTTTTAGATATAATTGTAATGTTACAAAGCACAGGCACATTTATCTTACTCCACTGCTGCCTAAAGAGGAGTATTCTAATCGCCTTTTGTTGGAGTGCAAATCAATATCCTTAATGTAATACAAGGGAGTCTTTATAGCATTTCTACAGATGTTTTATTGTGTCTTAATGAAGATATCTCTTTTTTTGTGTGTGCGTGGTTATATCTTCAGTTCATTTCAATTAATATGAAATTGCGCTGCTTTCAGAAAGTGTCATGGGAGAAAGAAAGGGATTATTACAGGTTGTATTCCAGATACTGATAGCCAGGGGCTGATCTGTTTAAAGGCATGTTGCTAGGCTCCGTTTCAGAAGTACTTCTGAAACCTTTTCCAATTAAAAACTTTCCAGAGAATTGCTTGAAACTTTCCTAACAAAGTTTTAAAGTTCTCTGTTTCTTTTACTGGTTGGATGATACTTAGCTGTTCACACCTCCCTGCTGTAGAAAGCTAACTTTTTTCTTTTAAAGAGCTTACAGTCTCCTTGGGCATATTGCACATTGCACAGCTGTTACCTTACTTAATGTTTACTTCTGTTACACAGGGTACAAGAGATCCACTGTTTTTGACTGGTGTGACATTCCCACCGGAATACCCCATCTATGAGGAGACTAAAATAAAACTAACGGTCTACGATGTCAAAGATAAATCTCAAGACACAGTAAGTGCTTTGCTTCATGTCTTGCATAAATCTTACTCAGGATTAAGTTTCTCAGCATGTTATTCTGTGGCTCTCTTTAGTAAGTTTGCAAACTGGGGAGGTAGGTTTAAGTAGAATTAGCTTTGCTCTTCTACCTAAAATGTACTTAATTTTTTGTTGTTCTGTTAGAGAATACAGAAGAACCATGCACTTAAGATGGACCCTTTGCTATTGTTTAAGTGTTTGCATGAATCAGCACAGGTATTTCTGGCAAATAAAAAAATTACTCCTGTGTGCTTTCCGATGACAGAGAACATATAGAATAGATTGAGATAACAGGACTGTGAATAAAAATTTTCAGAAATATGTTTCTGATAATGTTTTACTTGGATGCCCAAACCAAAAAGATAGCAGTCTGTAACCCAGTATTTGAGAGAGATAATGCTATTTTATTGTAATACCTTGCATGATACTTGCAGCTCTCCTGTGGCTGCTGCTACTATTGGTTTGTAAGGGTCCAAGATCTTCTGTGCAGCTGCTAAAGGTGTATCATTTTGAGTTCTAATATTGAATATTGCACATGTTTAGTTACACTGTCAGCTTGTTACACTAATAAACAGTTACTTTCCTGAGGTGATCTGTGGAGGTCAGTGGGACTACTTGAGGGATTTAACTGCCAAATACAGACCTTGAGTGCCATTTTCTGTGCTGCAGGTGATCTAAGACAGCCTGTGTAGGTATCATAGATCCTATAAGAGATCTGTGTTTTATTACTATGGCAGCTGGAGCGCAGCTGATAGTTTTCTCTTGGGCATCAGAAATAGCCCTTGACACCTGTATTTAATTAGTGGAATTGCTCTCTATATATCTGTAATTGTCCCCCAGTATGATTAAAGTCTACGCAATCTCATGTCATGACTATATATGTGTTCATTATCCATAAGAAGGAAATTAAAGGCATAACTTACTACACAAGACTGTCTTTGAAGTGCTTGCATAAGTAAAGTTACATGTTTAGAGGACTTGTAATTTTTGGTTCTTTTCATGTAGAAAATTGTTTCAATTTTGAACCATTCTGTGCAAATAGGTTAAATCAGTCTCCTCACTGTTCTCTTTAACAGGGTTGTGTGGAATATTTCAGACAAAGAATTTCTTTGAGTTTAGAGACTAAGGTATTTTTTTTCTGTTTAAGAATAACCAGAGGAGGGGCTTGTACACACATTTTCACAATGTGTATGTTTTAATTTCTGGTTGTGGTTTAGACTACAGGGGCTTAAAATGGGATTTGCTGTTTACTCAGAGTTGTCACACATGGTCATATACAGCAAGTGAGTGAAAGGTGTTTGAGTTTGTTCTTTCCAGTTTCTATTGTTAATGACAGATGATGGAAAATAATGATATCCAATCTGTAAGAAAAAAAAGCAGACTTCTGTGGTTTTGTTTTGGTGGGTTTGGGGGTGTTGTTTTGGGGTTTTTTTGTTGTTTGGTTTGTTTTATTTTTCCTCTAGACCTGCCTCTACCTATACAAGAGAATTAGATCTCATTTTCAAACCCATGACATTTTTACTGTAATACAAAAATAAATAAATCATACTCAGTTTGTGCACGCAGGTCCTAATGCTAAAGTGAAAGGGGATGTTCCCCAGTGAGAGACAAGGATTTTTTTTCTGGCACTGCTGACATGCTACTTGGATTGCTCTTTTTAAAAAGATTTCAAAATAACCTTGCAGAGCTTGCATTCCTGTACCAGAAAGCATATAGTTAACTTCCCTCTTGCCTGTCATTTAACTGATATTATATAAGAAGTGCAGTTTAATTATATAAAAATACTGTGCAGCTGGTATCACATTCATTGTGCTTGACACACTGAATGTTCTAACTGCACTTTTCACATTTTATGCATCTCTCTCTGATGTTGTTCATAATTTTATCATGATTGTGTCAGGCTTTTTGTAGTTGAGGCCTTTTATTATATTAAAACACTTTTTTTTTTTTGGTTGGTTGGTTGCTTGTTTTGTCTAGACTTCCGAAGTTAGGGTGATCGGTTATGGTAAGGTTTCATGTAAATAGAAATTTTATTAAAAGACTCTGCTATTTCCACTTTACTTTTATACAGTTGGAAGCTAATAGTGTGTTTATGAAATATAATTAAAATATATTCCCATGAAGCCATGCATACAAAGCAGTGGATAATAGCCTGTTCTGAAAAATGTACACTGACATCTGCTTTTACATCACAAAGATTTTCTTCCCATATTGCCATGAGCAAATTTATCTTTCACTGGCTTGAGTTGCACTGTCTTTAAGATTTTAGATAGTTGAGGTTTTGTAATTTTGTAATGCTGAGACTGCACCTGTTCTTTAAATCTGGTCCAAGAAAATTGGAATTAGAGGCTCATATGCTGTTAAAATATTACCTCTGTAACACTTTTGTACAGACATGCTATTCTTAGCTTTCCCATAAGCTTACAAGCTTGCCCAGTTTGGTCTAAGAAGTTTTAAAGCTGAAGCTGGATTTGTTCTCTTTAGAAATACTGCTTAGCACGAGTCAGGTACCACTGCCACGTGACAGACCCACAGAAAATGTGAACTAGATGAATTTGTGTTACATTAAGAGGAGGGAATGCCTAGTGACTAACTTGGGAGTCAGCAATCCTTCTGTTCTGTGTTTAGAATATATATACCTGTGTCCTTCAGCAAGTGTTCTGAACTTCATTGTGTAGAGCAGTGTGACTATATTTTTAGGCAGGTACTGTAACGTTTAGCTATGGTGGAAAACAAGCAAACAACAGTTTCAAGAATTCCTTTTTTTTTTTTTTTTTCCCCCTCCTGTTGCTGCATCTACTGTTCTGTTATGACATGCACGGAGTCAGGCCACATCCTTTTGATTCACGCATGGAGAAATGCTGGAAGCGAGTTTAAGAGAAGGTTCAGACCTCTGGAGGTTTGAATCTTCTGTTAAACTTGCTCACTACGAATAAAAATTTGCACAAGGTTTCACTTTGTTTCCTTGATATTGTTAAAATTGAATCACACTGAGGTAAGTGGGAAATGAAGGCATGTCTGTCATGGAAGAGGCATTTTGAGTTCAGTTGTGAAGCCAAATCTGAAGTGACAGCATTCCGCATTCCCTCACGGGCATCAGTCTGTATCAGAAAACCACCAGGCAGTTTGGTGTGGTTTGCCATCTCTGCTGAAGAGGCCCTCGGCTTGAATGCTGGGGATGCTGCAGAGCAGTGTATGAGATGCATTAGCAGAGATAAATGTGAAAGCTCGCACATCACCGACCTGCACTCTGCCTGGACTGGAGTGCTCTTCCACCCTTCCTCATGTGAGGAACTATCGAAGCTGTTTTTCTGTAAAACTTGAAGCGGTGTTGGAAGTGCTCTGCTCTATTTATAGAAAAAGCCCTTCAAATTCTTCCTTTTCTCAGTTCTGTTCACTGTCATCTCTGCAAGATTTGTAGAGAAGTATAGCCTTAAATTAGAAATTATCTCATTCTTCTTAATAGAGCCGGACTGTACAGTATCATGGTCCTACCCACAGAAGTACTTGCAGTAAAGCTTTAGATATTCATGTTTCTTTTCAAAATAATGTATGTTATTTTCTCAAATATATAATTGACAAAAGATTTAATTTTCTTTTTGTGTAAAACTATATATATTCTTAACCAATGTCGTTACTAGAGGTACTGCGTGGAGCAGAAGGGCTTTTACTCTTCTGAGCATGTACGTGTGGAATCCACTGAGAGCATTATTATCAGGCTTTCTCAGTGTTTTTTAGAAGTCTGGATACATAAAGCGAAATTCAAACTGCTGACTTTTATTTGGGTTTATATTGAAATAAAATCTTTCTTTGAAGTGGCTGAGGGTATAATAAAGGTTTCATATATCTTAGTGTAACTGTAAGAGAATTGGGGATAAGTGTCAAGACCAGGAAAGCTCCAGGTATAGGCTTAAAGTCCATTTGTAGCGTTTCTGCTCTTTGCAGCTAGCCCTTGAAAATGCAATGAGAGGATTTGGCTTTGCAAACGTCTTTCTCTCTGAAAGTATCCTACTTTTCTTCCTACTTTTTTCCTCCTACCCTTTTATTATATTTTCCTAATTGAGGCACACTCCTCCCTATTGCTGTATCTTCAGGGTAAATTGTAATGTACTGATCATTAATCTTACATTTTCTTTTTCTTTTCTACCTACTCTGTCAGTCAAATGCTACTGCTGCCTCACATTAGGAAAAGGTTTGCTCTAAGAGCTGACTTTTTGGACAACTATTTGAAAAGTACATAGTGATGAGACCAATTGTATTCTGTGTAAATGTAAAGGGTTGCAGTGGGAATTGCTTAGAAGTAAGGGAACCAAATAGTAAATGATAACATTTTCCTGTAGATTTTATTTTAACCAGCTAAATATTTCAGTAATTTAGGCATCATCTTTACAATCTCTGTAGCACTGACCAAGAATCTTGCAAATGTATCACTCTTTTGTGAATACTTTGTATGTGCATATTCATAGATACCCTTCATTGCTCCATCCCTTGCTAGACCAGCACAGAGCACATCAGAAAAGTCAAACAAATCCAAGGTGGCTATTGCACTGCCCAGCATTTCTAATGATGAATTCTAGGGTTTGAGGGGCACAAGCCTACTATAGAAGGCCAGGATGCTTTCCTCAAAGGCACACACTACAGTGACTAGAAGAAGAAGAACATGGCACAGTGTTTCTTTAGTCAGTGTGGAGAAACCTGGCTGTGAAAACATGACCTCAGGTTGAAGAATAGGCTTCTGTCATTTCAGTTCTTGCTTTCCCTTCCTGTGTGTTTGACCCAGGCATCCCTTAGACGTGGCTGGAGGAGCAGCTCCTCAGGAGGCATGACTGGTGCAAGCATGAAGGATTTCCTTGTAGTAAATGCAGCAATGTGGGAGCAATTCAGTGATTTGTCCATTCTCATGATTGTCATGACTTCCCTTTTTTGTCAGGTGAATGTTCAATTAAGTCCCATCACAAAAGCGCAAACTCTAAAATGTACAAAAGGGGAACTGACATTCAGGAAAACAGGGATGTGTTTGCTTTTAGCTATAGATACTTAAAATGATTATACACACACAAGTTTATGTTTTACCTATAGTTAACGGGTAGTTTATAAATGAAAGGCACTTTCTACAGGTGAAAAAAAGTGGAAGACTTAAGATGTTTTTTTTCCAGTATGGAAAGCTCCTTTTTTCACCTTTTGGTCTTATTTTTGATAGTTTCTTTACCTGGAAAACTTCCCCAGATGGATGCCTCTGTTATTTATGTAGAAGCACTTCTAACTTTAAGTGGATACATTGAACTTCTTGAAAAATCACACCTGTGAACTTCTGATGCATTTTTCATATTTTGTGTGCTTTTGTCAAGTAAGGCTTTAGAATACTCTATTACAAGTAATTGTCTTTACTGGAAGAAAAAATGGTCATGCCGCCTCCTGTGCTTGCAGCCAAAATTGTATATTAATAGAAATTAATCAGCTGTAGAAGCTGTATTGCATGTAAAAACAAAGCAACAACAACAAAATTTTCATCTTATAATATGCATTATCTTCACTTTATAGCATCTTGAAAATCAAATATATTTGTTCTCATATTGTAAACCATCTTCCTTCATAGAAAGGCACTTAGAGATATTAATGTGAAGTAGAAGGTACAGTATATTACCACAGGTATCACAAGGTGTCAGGGGTTGGAAGGGACCTTGGAGATCTTCGAGTCCAAGTCCTACCAGAGCAGGATCATACAATATTTAATCATACATATTAAATCATACAATATTTAATACGTAGTCCTTTGGTAGCAAAAATATTTAGATGCAACAAGGCTTGAAAGGATGAAAAGAAATGTGTGGGAAGCAGTGGTAAGTCTGCTCTTGCTTTTGTGTTAAGAAAGCAGGCACTTAAAAATCTGCTTCTAAAAAATGTTTTTCTTTAAAAGTTTTGGAGCGTGTATTCTGGGAAACTGAAAACAGAAGAAATGCAATCTATTAGAAGAGATCTTTAACCTTCTACCATATGACTCACAAAAGTTATGGGTGCAGTTTTCAGCCATACATCCATGATGCAGTTATGGATATGCTTGTAGCAGTAAATGTTTGCATTTGAAATTTTGTACTTTTGAATAAAGCTGAGGAAATAATTCTATTTAAAAATCAAATAAGAATCATCTGTATTGGATGTAACATGAGACTTTATCTTCCTGAGCAAGTTTTTGTTAGAAGAGCATAGTAAATTGCTCTCAGAGTAAACTAGTTAAATATTTTGTATTATGCTGTATTTTAAATATTTGATGAATAAACATGAAAGGCTTGTGTAATCATTTAGGAATTCCAGTGCTGTTAGAAATGCATGTAGCATTGAATTTTACAGTAATCAAAGCTCTTTATGTAATCATTATGCAGTATATTACAGAAACAAATTCCTGTGTGGCTGAAATTCTCCATGCTTGGCTTTCTTCATGCCAGAAATGAGGATTTTGTGTTGATATGTTGCTTTCCTTTTTTTTTTACATAATAATTATTATTATTATTTGTGTGTGTGTGTCCTATTCATCATGGATTGGGTGATCATAAAGGGAGGGGGAAAAAAGCCTGCTTTTTAACATGCATTTTTTAAAGAAACTGCAGCTTAAATAGTGATGGCTGGAAAGCCAGGAGAACAAAATACAAATGCAGTCCGTGGCATGGTCAAAATTTAGAGTGCTTGGGTTTTTCTAAGTCTTAACAGCATAAATGTGAGTGAACATTATGAACATCAAAAACTGAACTCAAGGTTTCAGTGTACAAAGCAGTTATTGTATTGAACAGTAACTGATCAGCTGTGTTGTAGTCTTGTGACGCTTTGTGGTATATGAGAGAGACTTTTCACTGAGGAGCAAACTGACTTCCCTCATCTTGAATTTATTAGTTATTGATGAGATGATCATGGATCATTACCAAGGAGTCACTGGCACGGTGATAACAGATAAAATTGTAGTTGGTCTTTTTGTGGGCTTTTTCCAGCATTCTGGGGTGTTGAGAAATTGGTGGATTTTTTTTTCTATCTTCCCTCCCCTCCCCCCCACTCCTCCCCCCAGAGTTCTTTTCATCGCAGTCATTGTATTTTTAAAGCAAGAGAAGTTAAAGATTTTTATAGTACCATGCAGCTGTTGATGTTTATTCTTGCAGTCTTACTATCCTTAAATCCTTTGTCATGTGTGCAGTCTCACTAATATGAAACGAAAAAGCTACAAGTCACAATTATTCAAACCACTTTAAGAAGATTTTTTAATTCCCCCCAGTTCAGAGTAGGGAACACTATGACTTTCTACTTTGTTTATAGTTTCTTCCCCTGTTTTTGCTTTGTTCTTTTTTTTTTCTTTCCCAGCTTTCTCTTCAGGCTTCAGCATATTTCATTGAGGCACAGCACTTAAAATGTAACCCTTGTAAAGGTTCATACAGGTATCAAGGTAACTTAGTTTAGAGCAAAACCTAACATACAATTAACAAAGACTGTTCTATTAATTTTGCCTCTTAAAACTTCCACCAGAGCCATCTTCAGGGGAAATTCAGAGTATGCTACCTTATCTCTGCTGGATCTATTAGCACAAAATTATGCAGGTGTTAGTACCTGGCAAATTGATGTCTGTACTGCTTCCACCAAAATGTGAGAGCAGGACCAGGGGCAGCATTGGATTACAACTCCTCCATTTTATGTTCCCTACTTACCCTTTGGAAGTTTTACTGGGAGTGTCGGAAGCAGTCAAGACTTCTAAACTTGTTTCTGTATACACTGAGACATGAAAGATAATTTCTTTGATTGGAACAGCATCTGCACCATGAGCATTTGTATGGATCCATTTTGTCTTAAAATGCAGATTCATAACTTTGGGCTGGGAGAAAACCATTCCTCTGTTGAGATTACTTCAGACAGGATTGTCAGCTTCCTGACACAGAATTTGTGTCCTGTGGGACAAACGTGACTTCTTTTCTGTAGAAGACAGTGGTCAGTGTGTCTTCGAGGTACTTGGAAGGCTTGGATTTTGACACACAGCTGCCTTAGTGAAATCAAGCATGGAAGTCCTTGATTTGTTATAGCTATAGATTCTCACTGCCTCCATTCCTGGGGAATAGCTTGGCAGCTTTTCAAAAAGTAATTGCAAGGCTCTTGCTCAAGAAATTATCTGTGAATGTGGTAGCTCTGGACAGTTACTGCCCAATTATTGCTACCCTGTTCTGAAATAACATCACCCCTGTGACAAGGAAGTTTCTGAATAATTAACTGTGCCCAAATGGCTTTCAGGTTTGCATATGGCAGAGGAAAGACTATCGTTGCAGTATACATCAAAGTAAAGGTACATACACCCTGGTCCACTGAGAGGCTTTCTTGAAGACTTTCTATGTGTATGTACAATACTGTGCAAGACTTGTGTCCAGAGTTTCACTGTCCTTTAAGACAGCCTTGGCCTTACCAGTTAGCAGTCCTCTCCTGGTGGGTAAATCTGTCTTGGTTTAGAATTAGCTCTGGTATGGAGTATTTTGTAGTAGTACAGTGCTGGTTGATTCCTTTCACCTGCTTCCTCACCTTTCCACCTGCTTTGGGAGTTCAGCACTGTAGGTCCTGGCTGTTCAAGAGCAGGTGTTTTTGTATCCTGGCTGCTCTCAGTTTTTGATGTGTTCTGTAGAGGATCAGTATAATAGTGGATAGCAGGGTAGTCCCACCACTGCTATCTTAGATGACACACCACACTGAAGTAATGTCTGCTCTGTTTCATGGCTGCTGAAATTTCATTTGGGCACGTGATAGGTAGATGGAAAGTTAGCTGGACAAGCGAAGAGCTTAGTAGGGACATGACAGTAAGAAACATTTTTTGGTGGGGAGGAACATCACTCATATGCAAAGGCAGAGAGATTGGACGAGAAAGTGCAGCCAAATAAGAACTTAGCTCACCCCTCGTTATCTCAGGTTTGCCTACAGTTAGTGCTTGATTTGTTTGCATACAAATAGTACTGGATCTCTGAAGTGGCCTTCAAGTCCTAACTCCTTTGATATTAGCTCTTGGAAAGAGTAATGGCACATGTAAGGCCATGGAAAGAGTTAATGGAGTAATGACCATCACTACTGTGAAGCCTCAAGATAGTACATCTTAAGAGTTTGTAGTGCAAGAACACAGAATTAGCTGAAGTATGAATAATACAAATGCTAAAAGTGTGACAGAAATACAAACCTCAGGTAAAGCAGACACCATGTTTCCATAAAATTGCTTTGCTAATGTGGAGTTGATGTAATTGCCCTGCATCCCTGCACACTCTTGTTTTTCTGTGCCTAAGGCTTTCAGGTTAAGTGGTGGTATTAACATCATTTGCTTCTGCAGTCACTAACGTAGTAACATTGGAAACAATATATTGTAATGGTTTTTTGTATGTGTGATGTTGAGTATGAAAGATGGAGGAGAGGGGAATAAATTCAGTTGTAGCCTCTACAAATGTGGAACTTAGAGCATTAGTAACTAGAACAACTGTAAGTAAAGCATATATTTTATTTTCCTTGAAAAATACAACCAATATATACTGGTATTATTACCAAGTGCAAAATGAGGAGATGTGCAAGTGTGTTTCTTACTATCTTTTAAAAAAATAAGCATATTGAGAGAACACTTAATTGTGTGGTTTGCTTACCTACAGCAAAAGAGTATTTTCAGGTAACTTATTTCATTTGATTTGTGGTTTCCCCTTTATGTGATTTATTCGTATCTTATTCTGGTTTAGGCCTTCAAACTATGAGAAAAAGTCAGTAATACTTATATAAAGCCACTTAATTTTTCTGTGAAATGTTAAAGTTGCCTTTTGCAAAGAGGGAAATATTTTAATTACTACTGAATTAATGTAATAATACTGCATTATTATTAGCACTTACTTTAAACAGATAAATAAATTCTCCCAAATTAGCCTATGCTGATGCTGTAAGACTGTTCACCTGTAGTAACACCTCACCTTCCCAAAGAATACAGTAGTCTTGGGGGGACATTTGATTTTGGCTCAAATTTCTAAATCAAATTTATTTCCTCATGTTCTATCAAATGAAACCTATTTTAAAAGGAGATGATAGACAAAGCAGGTGTTTGTGGGTTTTTTTGTGTTTTGGTTTTTTGGGTTTTTTTTTTTTAAATGTTCATCTTGTATGCTTATTTTTTCTTCAAGTGGGTTTGGTTTGGTTGTGCTGGGGCTATGCTTTTAGGGGGAAAGGGACTGTTTCTAGTAAGACCCTTTAAACTTCTGAGGTCTAGCTGACTGGGTGAGTCAAAATTTCTCTGTGGAATAATTTCTGGAGCTTGGGCTAGCAGGGAGTCTGAGGGTGGGGTGCTGCTTGCAGCCTGGAGTTAGTATCTGAGCAGTAATAGTGTTTGCAAGAGAGAAGAATGAAATCTGAAAGTTGCGTGTATTTACATGAGGTTTTTAAGGTTCATTTATAGAATAAGTTGTTCATTTTAATCTCTTCTTCCTTCTAGTTTTCAGATCACTGTGAAGATCACATTTAAGTGTTTTGTTCTTAAAAGCTGTGTGAAAAGATTGGAGTTTGATCCCCGTGGTATAAAAGAGTTGTGTGCTGTTTAGTGCTCTCACTCTTCTGTATGTTGTTTGTATTGCTAATAGTAACAAAATTCTAGTGAAAATGAAAACAGCCTGTACTGAAATACTGAATATCATTGAAGTTCTACTTCATGTTAATAGATACAGGAGGAACTTGTTTTTACAGTCACACAGTCTTTTAGAAAAATTGCTGTTTTTCGAGGTATAGTTTCTTCAGGATGTTTAAAGAAAAAAGCTGAAATGTAGGCTTCTATATCAGGTATCTTTATTTATTTACTTGTTAGTGCTTTTTATTTTTAATCTCTAAATCTAGATTATTCTTATAACCACTGTCTCCTTAAACCTTCCTTTTTAGAGAAGAAAAACAAAGTAGGTCTTCTATTGTTACCTTTGGTTGCTTCAGATACGTAGTTGAAATTCTACCAGTACTGGAAATCAACTCTGTTCTCCAGTGTCTGTGTCTGAAAGTGGAGGTGATGTTTGACTGTAGTATTTCTCTGGTGGTATTATTTCAAACACAGAGTTTTTTGCAGCATGTACTAAGTGCTCCCTCTTGTCTCTTCTGGAGTCCTTTGAAAGTGCTCCCATCTTCAGAATATTTTGATAATTAATATTTACTTGCAACAGTTTGACTGGAAAGTATTTATTCAGGGAAGGACAGTGACTGCCCTGTTAGTTTGAAGAAATCCACATGCATATCCTCCTGTTTTTAAAATAAAAGCCTCATGGCAGCAGGTAATTACTTGAATGTTGAAGATACCACCAAGTGTTAGTTATCTGTAACTGCGGTTGTTCTTATCACATTGTGTCTTGTGTGTAGTGCCGTTGCAAAGCTTTGTCTATGTGCAGTCTATGTGCGCATCTCTTGATGGCAAGATTTCTGTACTCACTTTTACATAAATCCTTTATATGTAATATGTAGGCTGGAGGAGAATGAAGCCTGTTTGGACTAAGCTGGAGGATGCTGAACCCATGATCTGTATGGCCCTTCAACTCCTGCCCACATGGCTTCGACCAGTGAAACTAACTCAGGCTCAAGGTGTCTGTGCTATGCAGAAATTACTCTGTGTAGGGAGTGTCTGGAGAAAAGGCCAGATTGCTTTTCCCTTCATGCCTGATCCGTTCAGACAGCTTCAGAGCTTGGACAAGCCTGCCTGTAGTATGGGTTAGTGTCCTTACACTGTGGAAAGCAGACGAGTCCGTTACAGTTTCTGTCTAAGAGACCTTGCCACGTCTGTACACATATCAGTACATCACATTTATGTGCAGTGCTTCTTATTTTAAGAAAAACTCTTTGAAGTGTTTTGCAAACTGAGACATAGCCTTGAGTACGCTGTCAGACCTCCAGCAGAAGGTGCGTCTGCACAGCAGTATTGTGCCAGGGAAACGGACACTCCTGTCATGTGTAAAATGTAGTTTCTGTACAGAAAGAGAGAGGTAGATACACTTAATCTTGTTAAAAGTCCTCACCTCTGGAGTTAACAACTGATTGACTAAGAGATGGCAACACTACACCCCACTTGAAGAGTAGTCATCATACCTTATGAAGGTGCTAGGAGGCTTTTGGCAGGTAGGCGTAGCTGTCTGAATCAAGCACATGGCTGGAACACAGGGAAGTGGACTTCTGTTTCAGGAGTAAATCCTCACCATGAGCAAGGATGTATTGGAGTAAAATGCTTTCAGGATGAGCATTGCCATTCTATTTAACTGAATTCTCCTGGCAGTCTTAAATGTAACGGTAATCACAGTAGCTTTTATGATGGGAAATTGACTTTGCAGTACATTAGCATGAGATGCATTCCCTCCCACCCCCCCTCAGCTATTAGTATTTTTATAGGGTTTGAGTTGAACTCTGGATGCAATTTAACCAAAAATTTCTTATTAATGAAAATGTACTGTAAATGTACAGGAAAATGTAGCTAATTATATCTCCAGAAATAATACTCGAATCCAGTATTTTCAGAAATAACAGGATATGTAATCAGCAGTTTGTCCTTATTTGGAACTGAAAGGGAATTTGTTAAAAAAGGCACAGAGAGAAAAGAAGGATGGATGCCACGCTGGTCTTTATGGAAATTGATAAATTCCCTATGAGCTTTTGATATGCTCATGTTGCTTGCTGTGAGAGTTCCTATCGTGCAGTTCCAGAAACTTAGAGAGTTAGTTCAGTAGTGAATCAAACCTAATTTGTCGTGGCCTCCCCAGCGCTTTGTGGTGGTGTAAGAGGCCCTGTTGGGCTAGTGCAGCTTGTGTTGAAGCAACCAGCATGGCAGGAAGCTGGAGGTGCAGAAGCAGCAGCTCTAAAGGCATGACAGAGGAGCTAAAAATTTCACAAAAGGATTTTGGGGAGCTTTATTTGGCCTGCTGGCAAATGTCTTGAGTTCTAAGAAGTGCTTTAAAAATAGTTTCTTTTCAGTGGTTTTATAGTTGGTGACAGCCTCTGTTTTGTGGTACTACCTTGTTACATTGTTTTTTAAAGCACAAGACATGTTACTCTTGAATAGAAGAAAACTTTTTGCCATGGATTTCACTGAATATTTTTTGTTTAGTTGGCAGCTGCAAAGACTGAGAGTGTTGATTCTTACTTAATTTTTGTTCACCTTTAGAGTAACACATGTAATTTGTGACAGGCTCCCTTTCATGCCACTTTGTTACTTTTTGGCTTTTAGCATAGATATACCACATCAGTTTAAAACCTGAAAGGTCTGGAGTGGTATTGAATTCTCTAAGGTGCTTTTTAGGAATCAGATGTTAGTTTTTAATTGTTTTATTTTTTGTTATCCGTATTAGAAGTTTCTCTGTAGCTGAAGATAATGTTAAAGCTTATGGGCTGAATTTATAAATATATTCAGACTGAAGATATTTATATACCTAAAGGTGCCAGTGGGGTGCTGTATGGATTCTAATCAAGTTAGGCATCCAGTTTTCAATTTTTAAGCTAATTGAGGTACTTTTAGTCCCCCAGTACCTACCCCCAGCACTTTTAAAGTTGTCTGAAGAAATCTGTCAGCACCTTTTTCAGACTCTACATACATATGAAAAATGTGACCTTAACTTTCCAGATTGGTGTCCCCTATATCATCTCTGTTAGAGTGCAGATGCCCACATCTCAACACAAAAGCAGTAGTCCCTATAAACTTTCAAGAGGGAGATAAGCTATCTTTTCAAGAGCTAATTGACTCATAGTCTCGATGGAACACGTTGGTGGCCATCTGACCACTCCTCAGAGAATCTTCTAGCAGTTGTCTTGAGTGGGAAAATGGATTATAGCTCTTCTGGAGTCACACAGCAGGTGGGGGTTATATCTGCCTGCCCAGTGATAGTTATTTTCAGGGAATCTTTGGGCAGACTGGTGGAGAGAAGTATTCAGTCCTTGCCTTGCTGATTATTTCACAAATTCAGGTTGAAGAAATTCAGTAACAAGATTGATAGACTCTGGGGAAAAAAAGAGGAGGAATCCAGATTTTAATGCAGTTGTACTAAGAACATGTACATTGAGACAAATACTGTGAGGATTGAAGATGGTGGGGCACCTTTGGCATCTAGACTCTGGAAACCCATGTCTGGCAGGTTATAAGCCATCAGCAACATGGCATCAAAGTGAATTATTTTCAGAAAAAAGCTGCTATAACTGTAATGTAGTAGTAATTCAGCTGAACAGACTGTTGCCACTGAAACATTTTGTACTGCACTCCAAGGTATTACTCAAGTGATACGCAGCTTCCCTCACTGAGAAGGTATCACTGTGTCTAGTCTCAGACTTTCTAAAATTTGGTTTACCTTTCTTTGTACTTGAACACCCAGATGATTACTATAACACAATTTTGTGTCTTATATGCCTGGAGAGAAGTATATTATTGAGTTTGGTTCTAATTTCAGAATTAGAAATTGGATAATGTCTTCTGTATTCTGTAAAGAGAGTCTTCAGTTCAGAAATTAAGAGGTTTTTTTACTATACTGTGTAAAATTTGAGTATTCACACTGTGTTTGGTTTTGTTTTCTAGAAAGGATGAAGATTTATGTTGGTTAGTTCAGTTGTTTAAAACCATCTTAAAACTGAAGTTAAACTGACAGTTCAGAGCAGGGAGAACTGGTGCACCAAATTTGAAGGACTTTTCAGTCTCAGTAAAAGGGATAAAGATTTTTGTTTTGAAAGAGGTGAAGCAATAGTAAGTACGTGACAGAGGGATTTTAATAGGATAAAAGACAATTAGTAAATTTGCATTCAACCAGTGCCCTTGTTTTTTAATGAACATCTTAGCAGTTAAACTTTTGAAGTGAGGTATGAATTATGTCTTCATTACTCCTGTTCTTAGACAGAGGAAAGTCTCTGAAGGCTGTGATCCTTTCCTTCTAAATCTTTGTTATACAGGACTGCTGGAAAGGAAATGAAGTGTTTAATACAGCAGTGAGAATACGTTTATGAAAGTTCAGTTCTGTCCTTTCTAAATTCCTGTTCTCTGAGTTTTGTTGGGCATAAAAATTGTCTTCAGACAAATATGTAAAGATTTAAGGCTAAACTCATACAAGTATATGAGGATTTTGATGCAGGAATCTCTTATGGCAGCATGAATATATGTCATAATTTATGTGGTTTTTAAATTAATTTTTGAAAGTGGTAGTCATTTTCAGGTGCTTGAATGTGATGGTTTGGTGTGGTTGGGGTTTTTTTTTTTTTTTGTTTGTTTGTTTGGTTTGTTTTGTTTTTACTTTCCATTTAAAGCAGTTGGGGAGAATAGGCTCAAAAGGAGAAACGAGGAAAATTGTGTGTTGGATGAAGTACTGATTTTGTGCTCATGTGGATGTATGTTATTAGCACAACAGTATTACATGCAGGACAATAGTCATGCTCATTTGTGCACCAAGCAGGAATTTGGATTTTTCTGAATCTGTCACACTGAATACTGGATGTACACAGGCTAGGTGTTTAAAAATGATACAGGCTTCATTGCAAGGTGTCTCTGCTCTGGTCCAGAATAGCAGTCAGAGCATGCAGGGCAATGCAAGCATAATGCAGTCAAGCAGTGCCCAAAAGTATTCAAGGGGAGTAAAGCTCAAAAGGGATTTACAATTTTTCAATTGCATTCAAAAATATGGTCTTTTGGAGGGGAGTGTTCAGTTAAGTTGAAAATTAATCTTTTTATGAAAGAATTATGCTGAGTCACGAGGTGATCTATCATTGAATGGTTCTGGTATTATTCACTGTCCAGACGGTGACTTTTATCTGTTTTATCAGTTTATGGTAAGAGTGTCTTTTGTATCAAATCTAAGTGAGATTATGAAATTGGATAGTCCACTGCACTTCTCTATTTCATTTCCAACAGCCCTAGTTTTGAAGTCTGGGGAATACTGCCTTACTTGATGCAACTCTTCTCCTTCCTTTGATGTTAATGCATAGTTGCATTCATTTAAAACAATCATACCTCCTTTTAGCTCTTATTTTCTGAGGCTAGATAAATTTAAACTATGTTAGTTCTTTTATCTAAAACTGGTTCTCCATTCTTACCAGGATTCTTCATCCTGTTTCTTGAATATGAACAAATGTACACTGCTGCTGCGACAGTGCAAGTACCTTTCCTGACAGATCAGAGAAAGATACCTGCTTTTTTTCAAAGTCATTGATGCCTCATACTCAGCCTTCTTATTAATGATACACTTAAGTTTTTCTGCCACTGTTTTCTGAAGTAATGTGCTTCTAGCTGTTAGAGAAAGTGCTGGTTGTTACTAATTTGAATACTTCACCTTGTACTTAATACGGTTATGTTTCTGTTACTCAGATCTTCCATGTGTAATTCTTTCTGTATCCCATTGCAGTTTTACTTGTTATAGATTCTTCCTTTTAAATTTTTCTATCAAGGTTCTACAGTTTTTGCTGTAGTGTTGAGGGAAAATCTGAAATAAAATTAGCCCTGCCACTGAGTCTCAAGGAACTGTCATTACTTTTCAATTCTACCATTTCTTGATCAGCCAGTGTGTTCATCTGTCTTATTTCATTCCAACTGACTAATAATTTTTGATAAGGCACTGTATCAAATGTTTTATTAAATCCCATAAGATAAGAGCTACTGCATTTTCTTTGTCTGGAGAATTGATTATCTTATTGAGGGAAACTAAGAAATCAGTCTGCTTGATCTTCATTTAATGAACACATGTATTTTTCTAATAAGTATGTATAAATATTATGGCAACCATCAGTAATACAGTCACCCAGTCAGATGGAATGTATACATCTTAAATTCCTGGAACGGTCTAGAGTAACTTGCAGCTTTTAGTACGATGCCAGCTGTCCTTGTCAGGCTACTGCCACTACTATACTTCCATTGGAGAAGTCTGACTATGAAGAGTATGAAATGTTGTGAACTGATGGGACTTGAGGAAAAAGAAGGTCCAGAACTGCATTAACAAAGATCTGAGTCATAAGTAATTGGGTTCTGGAATAGGGGATGTGTGAGTGTGTTTGAATATATATATAAAATTAATTTTTTTTATTGGGTGGGGGTCTCCTTTAGCATATTTGAGAGGCCTGATGTCTGAACTTCCTGAGATCTAAAGTTATGTTTTATAGCTTAAGAGTCTAACATGCAGGGTTAGCTTCTGGTTTAATTATTTTATATTAATTGGCAGTTTACATTGCAAAATGCTTTCCAAGTGAAACATGTTACTCATTGTTTTGGTTTTCTCTTTACACTGGGCAACGTACCAAAGTGTTTCTGACAGCAACGTTAAATTTGTTTGGATCTCAGCCTGTTGGTGTGTTCCAAATGGCAGCAGGTAGTTCTAGATGGCTCAGAGTTGATCAAAGCCATGAGGTGGTCTTAAGACTCTGCTGTGTATCAGTCATTAGTTGTTCAGTCATTAGCTTTTTCCCCTCCTCAGTTTTATGATTCTTTAGGCAGCTTTAGTGTTAACACCAAGGCAGCGTAACATGTCAGAAAGTAATGCAGATTTCTTTAAAACACAGAATTGCATCATTCTGCCTGAAGTCAAGTGGTAAAATGTCTCCTTTGGAGAGTCCTAACTTGTCTTCACGACATAATGAAATTATTATGATAAAGTTGGTTTATATTCATTTGAAACTGTTCCTCATAAGCATTTTAAACTTGGGCAATAGACTTTTTGATAGGAAATGTACTCAGGAAGTACCTCAATATCTGCAGAAAAATTAGTTTTGTGGGTTTGCAGTTCATTGTGTAATTTTCTCTTGTTTTACAAAAAAGTGTAAGAAACAACACTGAAGTAACACTTCAGTAACACTTCAAAACTCTTATGAGGTTGAAAACAGAGGCCAACATTTCATTGTATTAATTTCTGAGATTATTTGGCATCACTGTACAATTAATTTCCAGTAGATGTACTGGATATTACAATAGAATTCCATTCCAACCCCCAATTTTGTTGAGTCATTTAAAGCTGTGAAAATACCACTTTTTTTTTTTTAAGCTATTAATATAAAATAAAACAATTTGCTATTTGATTCAGTGAAGTTCCTTTTCAACACTAGATTCTCATAAAGGCTCTGGTTTTGTAGTGTTATTACTTCAGTGACCTGGGTTTGCTTCTAATTCACATTGACAGAGCTAGGAGCTGCCCTTAATTGTTTAAGCAGTACCTATTTTGCAAAAAAACATGAGTTATTTATATTCATGTTTGAAAAATGTCTGTTACACAACACATTTTTCATTGCACTTATTGACTCTTTCCTTGTAAAGAATACTTTTTGTGCAGATTGTACTTTCCTTACTAAATTACTGCCATCCAGTATTTAGCTGAATCCATTTTCCAGTGAGGTATCTTGGTGAAAGAGCAATTTTGATTAAGTGTATCACAGTTAATTAAAATGATATTGTAATTTTCTTCTTTTTGTTATGGTCTAGATACTCTGAAGTTTTGACATCAATTTCTTGTCTCCTTTTATACTTTATCCCTTGTTTTGCTGGCTGTGAAGAAAATGGCTATTAGCAGCTAAGACATTGTGAAAGCAGAAATTATGCCAGTCTATTGGCATTGCTAGAATGGAAACCATTGCGGAAACCATTGCAGAAACCATGTGTGGTACCTTAGGCAAGAAACCGCAGCTCCAGTTTGTTTTGATGACAGTGATCTTACTGCATTATTTGGTGTTTGGTATTGAGTTTAGGGAAGTGGGAGGCAGAAGTGAAATTAAGAGTTAAGATGCTTAATTTAGCAAGGATATGCCAAAAAGAGGCATTATTATAAAAGAAACGTCCAAAAGAGCATTGTTAAATACAAGGAATTGATACAGTTTTCACTTCTTTAAGTGTTGGCATTTTATTTCATGCTTCTTTTACTGGAGAACAGAAATTATGTATGTAGCTAGTGCAAAACTTTCCTTGATACCAACATGTGTGGGAACCAGATCTCAAATACCAAAATTTTGAACTATGAGTGAAAATTCCTATGTTTACCTCCTTTGAAAATGTTTCTATTGTACAACCTGAATGAAAAAGTTTTGGAAAAGTGATATACAAAATAACAATTTCTTTCACTGAATCTAACTTTGATGGTTTTTATTTTCCAAAATAATTTAAAAATTTTCTTTTAAAAAGAAACATGGACTACTGGTTTAGTAGTAAAACTGGTTTCAATGTATAAACAAGATGTGAGGTTATAAAAGAAAGGTGGTTAAGCAATTGTGTCTCTTAAAATAATTTCAGTTGAAGACTATCTTCTGTCCTAAGTCAGCACCCAAATTCTTCTTCAGAACAAGAAGATGCTTATAGCTCTGGGAGGCCCAATGTGCTTTCCTAATAGTGTTTTTTAATCCTTTGAGGAGATAAATCACTTGAACAGTGTGCTGGATGAGACACAGTATAGGAGTTACACCTCAGAAGTCACTGAATAGCCTGGGTCTGCCTAGCTGGATTGGATGGCTGAGACACATGCTTTTTTGGGATGGTTTCAATTAGGTCTTGGGCTTTAAAGCAGGATTAAAATAGCACAGTGGCTGGAATACATAAATGTGTGCATTAGGGTGCGTTGTAAAACCTTAACAAATATTTTATTTTGTTGCCAGTTAGCCCGTGGGGACTTCACCTTGATTATTTACTACTTTACCTCTTGTTTCCCGTTTAAGTGGGGTGTTATTGCTCATTTTAATATGCCAACACATGGAGAGGATTTTTTTTAATTAAAAACAAACAAACAAACAAAACACCCAAACAAACAAACAAAACAACAAAAAAACACCCCAAACCAACCACCACTAAAAACACACCACCCCCTCCCCGCCTCCCCCCCCTTCAAATGTCAGCATCAGACTCTCCTGATCTGTTGTACAGGAATTCCTGTAATTTGCAGGAGCACAAAGCCATTTGTGAGAAAATCTTTTTCATCCATGGAGAGAACAGATCTTATTCTCTGTACATAAAAAGCAGGAAAGTCAGGACTAGATTACAGAACAATCGCTGAACTCTGTCTGGTGTGTGTGTTCCCATGGAAAATGACATATATAAGTATGGCAAGTAAATATTTGTGCAACAAAAAATTTCTTTGGAGCTGTTATTATAAATGGTGATATATAATATCCCGGGATATGATTGGCCACATTCTGTGGTGGGTATTAAAAGAAAGCTGAAAGGCATAGTTGTGAACTTACTAATTTTGAATTTGTGACTCTGCAGATCCAGTTTGCAAAGGCTTTAACAGAAAAAGGCTGGGAATGGGGAGGTTTAGAAAAGCATAGAGGACTCTGTGACATAAACTTAATGACCCAACCTGGCTGCAGTTGAATTGTCAGTGTAACCATGCTGACTCCTAGTGTCTCAAGAGCACGTTCATGTGCTGAATTGGCCCTGTGCCACCAGGCAACCTTTAACTGTGCCCTGCGTGCAAGAGGAATTATTTTGCCAGACGATTCATCGATTGCCAACAGAGGATTTGTAAAAAAATGTGTAGGGACTGTTTGTTGTCGGTGGAGGATGTGGGAAATTTAAGGGAGAAAAAAAAAGTGAGAGGCAAAAAAAAATTACTGTTAACATAATTGGATTGCATAACTGGAAGCAGTTTTTGTTGTTGCTTTTCTATATGGAGGCACTGCTGGAAATAAACTGAGCCTCTGCTCAGGAATGTGGGTCTCTTAAATGATATTCATTAGGTAGTGGTGCTTATCTTTGCAGAGACATGTTTTTAAGACAAAATGCTGGTCAGTCTGCAGATTTTCTTTCTTGGATAGCAAGGTTTACAGAGATGACGCTGTCTTTATTTCTTAGATGATATGAAACAAGAATAGTAGCTGTGCACTTGAGAGATCTTTAGCATCTGTAACACAGTAAATTAACAAAAAGTTAAAAACATAAATAATTATCCATCATTTTAAAGAACAGATTTTAGCAGGGGGAAAAAACCCAACCAGTAAAATCTGCCAGAGCTGACTTTCTAAATTAGTTTTTTTCTGAGGTTTATTTTATTTGTTTGTTGATGGTAGCTGTAGTACTGGCAGGAGATCTCTTGAGTGTAGGCACTTAGCAAGTGAAGTGCATGATCTTCAATCCACATGGGAACACAGAGGATTAATAAGAGATCTTTGGCTGCAGAACTGATGATGCTAACAGAGATGCTGACACTTAGAGCTGCTACTTCTTTATATTTCTTTGGAAGTATTAAGTTTGTTTGAGTATAAATTCTGGAATGCTAGTAATTTTAAGTAGGAAGGTGAATTTAGAACTAAAATAGGCACTATCATTTGGATAATCCATGGAAGTAACAAACTGATGCACCCGTAAGTAATCCTGAAGCAGGTCCTCAGCAGCAGTGGGTCTTTTCCAAAAGCATCTACCAGCTGTGTTTACAAATAAAACTACAAAAGGGAAAATGGTAACATTATTTTAAAGGGATTTTTTCATATACATTGCCTTTTTATGCCTGTAATATAAAATAGGGTGATACATTTTGGTTCACACATCAGTTGTAAAACTTCATAATAAATTCTATGAAAAGAAAACTACTGTGGCAAACTTCAGTGTTAAATTCTTGATAGTAAAGATGCAAGAAGAGGAAGTTTAGCATAGTGGCTCAGGAAACTTTCTGTTCGGAGGAGTTCATAAATCCTGGATAATTGCTTCTGGTGTGTGATCTGTACTAGTGTCAAGGCTGAGATGTAAAAATCAACTTCCCTTTGCAGGGCCTTGCAGCTCTCGGTATGCTTATTGTTGAAGGAAGGAAAATTGTTCTCTCTTCTAGGAGAAAAAGACCCCAGAAAGTAGATACTCAACAGTTGGCATAAAAGTTCTGAAGAAAAGAAGAGTCTGGGTGTTTTCTGGGTGTTGTGGAATCTGAACTGATTCTTGATGACAGAGGCTGAAAATACCGTTCTTTGTGCCATCTTGTGAGTGGTGGTGAGATATTGAGGTGCTGTTTCATGAACTGCATCTTTAACTACAGTATTTCCTGTACACAGTTGTTATTGGAAGAAAATTACATGTACTAAGAACAAAGATTCTATGTAGGAAAAAAAATTAATAGCTGAATTAAATTGTGATGGTAGAAACAAAAATAATTGTGACAGAAATGAAAGGAGATGGGGAAAAGAGAATTGGCATTCAAGACTTACAGTATATACTCCAGTAGTCTTAGTCCTCAATTCTGGAGAGCAAAGTTATTTAGTCTTAAACAGATGTAAGATGGCTTTCCAGACATGATTGTAGATCAAAAAAGAATTTCCTTGAGTTTATAAATAAATAGATTTTGAGTGCTTGCTATTTTGCACAATGAGGGGGCTTCTGCTCTCCCTGCAGAGGTCTGGAATTTTGTCACTCTTGTCTATGTGCAACATTCTTCCTAAATTTCATTCAAGTGATTATGGTTTCTTCTGATGTACACATGAACTCAGAGTGCCTTTAACTCAGAGCAACCTTGAGATTTTGCTGGTCCTTCGTATGCCCTTAACCTCTCTCGATAGATGCAATTGTGGATTGCTCACAGGTTTGTGGAACGGTGATGGTGTAGAAAGTGGTACATAATTTACTGCCTTTCAGTGCCCTGATACCTGTGCAGGACGATGAGAATTTTAAACTGCAGTGTTTAAATCAGACCTGTCATGCATGGTTTTGTTAATCCAGATGTTACCTTGAGCTGAAGCCTTATATGCAACTTGAATCAGTGCAGGACTCTAAAAGAATATTCAGGTTTGGTTTTTTTTTTTTTTAAATGTGAACTTCCAAATAAGTGCAAGTGTGTTTTAGTTTTTGCAGGGAGTGATGTAGTGAATATCATTAATGTTGGTTTTACTCCTCTCTGACCTTTTAAAAACCAAGAGATAGGGAATTTAAGCAAGTGCTTTTTATTTACTGCTATGTGATGATGCTTATGCTGATGAGTTTGGAGTGAAGGTTCTTGTAACAGTATTAAGTTGGATATTGTTTCAGGACCTTTAGTGATTAAAACTGAGCAGAATGACTTAACAAAATCACAGAATCCAACAGAAAGTAATTAACCGCTTTTAAACTGTGTCCACTGAAGGCATACAAATAAGCAGTTTGTATACTTTGGTTTAACCTCTCATTTTCATTTGTGTACCTCTCAGTAAAGGTGATTTTTTATGATTACATTTATATGCAACCAGAAGAAATTGTAGTAAATTTTAGCAAGTATGTATGGGAATATTTATTTGATTTTTCTATTTTTTCCCTCATTGGATGGGATTTCTTAACCCATTGGATTTTTAGAATACTTTTTTGATTACCAAAGTTTTATTAGTTAATTTCTTGCTTTCCAGTATTTTGACTAAGTAAATGATAGAGTAAATCTAGGCATGCTTTATGGGGGAAGATAAGGGAAAAGTTTCAGTATTCATTTTAAACAAATTATGATGATACTAGTGCTGTGAAAAATAATTACGAAGTTGAGGAATACATCTGAAGATGTGTTTTTTTCGGTCTTTAGAAAGATGTAATAACCTTCTATGTAGGCAGTTTGAAATCATGTATATAAAATGTCTGTTTCGCCCCTTAAGTTACATTCTCTTTCCACTATATTATGTATATTTTCATAAAGTATCATTAAGCAAGTATTTTTCATTCAGTTTAATGCTTTGCTTGTAGAACTTGACAAAATACTTATTATTTTGGGTTGAAGTTTTTCTTTGCTTTCATTTGGGATAGCAATGCTATATAAAGAGCTGCTGAAATGATACCTCAAAGTAGAGTGCCTTCCTATACCATTCCTTTATCTTGTTTTCCTTATCCCATTTATTGTGTTCTTCAACTTTAGTTTGGAACACACATAGTTTGTTATAGCTTATTTCTCTGGGAACTTTACCTGTCCTATATCCAAGAGATATTCCTTGTGGTCTTCAGTGAAAAATTTGGTTTAGGAATTGCTGGGGAAAAAGCTACTGGCTAATAACGATGTTTAACACAACCCATAATGCAAAGCAATCAGCTGTTTGTTCTTGTGTTTTATTAGTAATTTAAAATGTTCTAACATGAGAGCAATAAAAAAAATGGAGTATTACTCAAAAATACTCTGTTACCTGGTGAGGCTGTCTAAATGTGTAGTATCAAAGTAAGCTGTTCCCAGGCATACATATGCATTTCAAGCAGTTGATGCTAGAAGAGCAAGTATGACACACAACTCTTCTAACTACTTTAACATGACTGATTCTGAATTTAATTTTCTATGTATCCACTTTCTTGTCAGCTGTTTTATCCTCTTGTCATTTGTTCCACTCATAGGCGGAATAAATTACAGACATTAAGCAGAGTTCATCCCAGTACCTCCAATATTCATTGCTCTCATTACATTCTCATATTCTTTTTTTTTTGTCATTTGTAAATGTGGCTGCTACTGGTCTAGATAAGCATCCTGACTGCTTCCCTGTAGTGTAAGGAATAAGTCCTAAATGTGTGTATGTGGAGGGGGAGTGTGGTTCATTTTAGTTTGGGCTTTTGGGGGTTTGTTTCTGAATGGAATTGTACAGTTTTCTGGATGTAGCTTTTTGAACATTGGAAATTACATGGATTTTATTAGGAAGCTATGGACGTGAGCCTTGACGCTTGTGCTAGATTATGATAATTTTATGTCTTGAAATGCTTACTGGAATTAGTTAGATAAAGGTTCATGCATATTACCCAGTGAGGTTTTGTGTTGCTTCTAATTTTTGTTTAAAGGGGCCATCTGCAAGATGGTTGAGTTTGGAAAACTACTGTAATAATCCCACTTTATGCAGGGTGTTTAGAAGCATTTATACAAAATTTATCGTATGAATTGGAAGATGCTTCATGAATACAACATTATTTCACATATAAGCTGTTCTTTGTTGTATATTTTCACTTTTAGGTATGAGTTGTGGAAGGGGAAACCTCTGAACATTAATTTTCTAGAACTACCGCCATCCTGTCAGCTTATAGGATGCCGTGCAGTTCAAGGCATTTTATCACAGGCTGTCCTCAAGCTGAAGAGATAAGCATATTTACACATGTATAACCACCATTCGTATAATTCATCTTGTATTAAAATGCTTTTCTTTTATAAATAATTATTCCCTATGTCAGGGGAAAAAATTCTACTGAGTGTTGGGGGGTGAGGTTAAATTGTAGGCTGCTCTGTACTTGGATAAAGCAAAAAAGGACACCATTTCATTCTGCCAAAGCCTGTATTTGCTAAGCTTTGCTGTTCTACTTGTGCTTGAGTGTAACAAGTGCTGCTCCTGGGAAGCTGATGAATTAAAATTATTTTGATACCTAAGTCTACTAACACATTTTTGGGACATATTGCCTACATGCAGTTTATGAAGTAGAAAGAATCTCCTACTTGTTTCCAAAGTCCTTCTCAAGTTGTTGCAGTATCTGTCATCAGCCGTGAAAAGCTATTCAAATTTACATCATCTATGGCATGATATGTCTCCTCTTTTGATTTATGTAGACAGAAATCAAAACTGTGTCATTTAATCTACTTGATATAAAATCATTCTTGCTAAAATGTTCGTGTGCTTTTTTTATCCCTTGCTCTTGTACTCTCACTTTCTAGTGAATGTCTAATACTAGTTTTGATCTCTCTGAGAACTGTTAATGATTTAAAATGCAGGTATCTTCTGTAAGTTAGTTTACCTACACCTGGACCTAAATTAAATAGTCTCATACACATCCCTAAACTAACTTTACTTTTAATGCGTTGATTGGCTTTGAAAGAACCCTGAAGGGTGTTTACTGGCAGAGTATTTTTTAAAACAGGATTTTCTATTCAGTGGCATTGAAATACACACCTTTTTAAGATTTCCAATTCCCATTCCAAGTGTCAATTTGTTGTATGTATCCTGAGATGCGATACTGACTTTAAATCTCTGCATCCTGCAGTATTTCATCTCATTTGCTGAGGAAGTAAAGGGTGAGTCAGCAAGCTCTCTCATCTTAGCAAAGCACTGTTGGAAGCAACAAAGGATTTGATAGTGAGAAATTATTCCAAGAATCAGTAGTGAAAGAGCAGCATGTAAAATATGAAAGAGGGAAAAGCTGTCACTGGAGTTTGTGCTATAGCTGTCTTGTCTCCTGGTTGTGGCAACTTCGTTTAATAAGCTGTAGTGTTGTGACTGACGTTTGGATAGCTCATACTCACGTGTCTGTTGAGCTAGAGAGGAGATGGCTTGGCTTTGAAACATCAGACAAGATTGCAGAGAGACTGTCTGTTTTCTTATATAACTTAATGGCAATTTGGGGGTGGTCCAAGGGTCTACAGCAGTATGTAGCCTTTTTTTAGACAAGCAGATATGACAGAGGAAACAAATTTTCAGGAGGAAAAGCTTTCCTGAGTTCCTGAAGGAGACTTGCCAAAACACTTGTCTGTTTCTTTCCATGTCATATCAACTTATCTAATGACAGATACTTTCTGTCCCAGAAAACATTATCTTGCTGAATTTCCAAATAAGAGGTTTCAAGATAAACACAAGAAAAAAAAAAAATCTCTAACTTCTACAAGTAGAAGCATGGTGAAATTTCAGACCTAAATGTCTTTGCTAAGAATACTGTTCCTAATTTTTTATTTTTTTTTTTCCTCATAAAGCATGAATGAAGCAATTCTGGAAAATTACCAGATTTCAGTTTTAGAAAAAAGGCATCTATTTTCTTTTTAATGTAATGTTTAACTACGTTTGGTTTACTCTGAACCCTAGGATTTTTTTTGCATCATCAGTATATAATTTCTGAAAGAAACAAATAGCTATTTTGAAAAAGACATGAAGTAAGCATTTTACAATTTGTGATTCATAAGAATCAGTTTTTAATTACTTATGACAGGCAGGCATGACTATCAACTTTCATGACCCCCCTTATCAACCTTAAAGTAGCAGCTCATAGCTTATTCGGTTTTAGTGAAGCTCTTCCAGAGCTTGATCATACTTACAGAAAAGGATTAACATGTCTTGAAGGTTGCAGTTATGCTTTAAAAACCAATAAATTTGACAATATAATGGGGGAAGAAAGTGTTAGTATGACAGTTAAGTATGGTGGAATACTCAGGTGAGCAAAACCAGTCTTTCTGTAATAGTTTTGAGATCACAAGCATATGCATTTTATATGGAAGTGACTAAGACTGTAACTTCATTGATAAAACAAGGAAATACTTTTAATGCAAACTTGTCTCTGTTACAACTTTGTTTTGAGAAGTAAAGGAACCATGTGATGTGTGCTGTTTTGCCTTGTCTTCTGGGTGCAAAACTATGTTTAGTGTGCAGCAGAGTAAAATAAGGTCACAGTGACACCTGCTTCCAGCGATACCTATTTGTTGCCTTGAAAGCAGAAGCTGATGTAGATAGTGAGAGATGAGATGTCTGTCTTGAAATCTCTTCTGAAGCCAGCAATGAATTTAATAAATAAAAAAAGCTCCAACCCTATCAGTTTCTCATCTGGGAAGAGAGAGAGGTTGTGCAAAGGTCAGAACACTATCAAAGGATGTCTGTTTGTTTAAAGATGTCTCACCATGTTTGATTATTTATATACTTAAGAATTTCATTCCAGTTATGCAGGTTTAACCGGTTTAGCGAAGAACAAAAATGCTTTTCCAAATGAAAGAATGAATTTGTACATCTTTTCTTTGTAGATAGCCTTGGAAATGTTTATATTTGGATAGTTGCAAATGTTTTTATTTTGACAGTTGGAAATATTTATATTTGTATCACTGGGAATGTTTATTTTCTCAGGAACTTCCAGAGGTTCCTGTGAGAAAATTCCTTGCTCCTCTCAAGTGTGGATTGTTAGTAATGCGGATGAAGGCTGTGGGAGCCCTGGACACAATAGTCATTCTTACGACAGTACTGCAGTTTTACAGGTTGGAAGGGCCATTATCTAGGAAGTACAGCTATAGGTTTGCTAAAATGGACTTTTAATAATAGATAGATCCAGTCCACTAAGGCAAAAAAAAATAGAGCTCATAGCAAAATGTATGTATTTCTTCTCATGTGTCTAACCAACCTGTATTTATGTCTCTACCACAGAATATCTGATGAGCAATTTTACCCAAAGTTCCCCAAACCAGAAGCTAATTACCGTCTCTTAGGTAATGCTACCACCAGACTTAGGCTCCACTATTTTTAAAACATTATCACAAGCTGTCACAAGAACAAAAGAAATATCCTTATTGATAAATTCTTTTTTCCCTACTTTCCTGGAAATATGTGTGAGAATTCTTCAAGCTTCTGCTTACTAGAGAAAAATTTGGTGTGTTCAGAAAGCTCCCAGTCCTTTAAAGGAAACGGGGTTGCCAGCTGAGAGACTTCTCTACCCATGGAGCTACTTCAGAGACCTTCCTCAGTAATAGAAATGCGATGAAAAACAGCAATATCCAAGTACATGACCCTGTATTTTCTACTAATAGGAACTTTTTGGAAGAACTAAGACTTCATGCATTGGAAAAAACCTGCATGAAGCACAGTGCAGGTAAACTAGTTGATGAAAGTGTGACTGAGCAATGCAGTGGAGAGAGGCAGACAGGTAATCCCAGATGAGCCCAGGGAGCTGTGTTCAACATACAGAAGTTGGGCATTTTCTGGAAAGCTGAAAGTCATGTGATCATTTATGTTCAAGAAAGATGAATTGGGACTGGAACAGATATGGTGATCTGGGGACTGGAGAGCCTGTTGTGTGACAGTGTATTGGAAAAGCGTGGCTTATTATCCTAACAAAATGAAGTACAAGAGGGCGTGTGATTCCTTTCTTATTAATACATCAAAAGACCAGTATGAGGAACAGAAAATAATTACTTAGCTAAAAGATCATGTTGGCAGAAGAGCAAATGAGTATAAACTCTCCATGAATAATGCTAGGCTGCAAATTAGAAAATTACTCTGAACTATTACAGCAATCATTATTTTAGAATGACCTTCCAGTCAGAAGGGTAGGAGAACAAATTAAAATAATTTCAAGGTGTAGTTCAAAAATATGTGAAGGCGGATTTATAATGTGGTGTCTGTGACAGTAAAATATTGAAACAAATTATCTGTGGGTTCTTTCAGCCCTGTGTTACTAATATTTATTTATTATTTATCAAGACAACAGGCTCTTGATTGCTTTTCAGATTTTTATCACTGCTTTTGAGGGGAGCAGGGTTAGTCAGAAAACATGTACTCTCCAGATATTCTTTCATATGGTAGAGCTGAAGTAACTTTCTCTGCTTCTTTTGACAAGTCCTACGGATGTCCAAAATAATGACAGGTGAGCACTGCTTGTAAACATGGCACAGACTTTAGGGAAATGATGTTACTAATTTTTAAGTCTTCAGAAAAGTTCTTTCTGGTGGTGCTACTGCTGCAGCTCCATGTAGCAGTAACTACAGGGAAAATCCACTGCTGGAATTCCCTGGGGGAGGTGCCCAGTAGGGAATGGAAAACGTTAAAGCTGACAGACTGAGCAGAATTGCTCTAAAATGTTCACTATAAAATTTAAAAACTCATGAAGTTACCTTAAAATAAGGGAGTGAGGGGATAAAATATTCCACTTGCTTTTGGGGTAATCTTATGACAATTTTCTGCTCGTATGGAAGCTGGTGTTTGATTTGTTCTGTACCACACATAAAAATAATTTGTTCAAAATACTGAACCTAAGGCCCTCAGCAGGCAATGCTTTCAGGTATTGGCAGAGGGATAATAGCAGCTTTTGGAAGGAACTTAGGTGGAGGGTGTGTACTGGGGACACAGCTGCTCTAGCTGCAAAGGGTTTTAAATGCTGAGTTCTCATTTTCATCTGCTCTCATGAGTCAGAATATTGATGGATATTTTGTGTAGAGTATTGAAAAAAGTCCAGACCTTTTAAGGCAGCAAGATTTTTTATTTTTTTTTCCTGTGCTTAATATGTGAATAACCTCCTGCCATTTGATATGTGAATCACCTCTGCCATTTGAGTAAATGTTGCAATCTGTTGAGGAACTGGTAGTGTTGGAAATACCTATACTGATGCAAATATAAACTTTGTTTCTTGTAAGTAACAGGCTCATCAGCATAAATGGTGTCATGTTTAATTTATACTAAAATTCTGAAGAACTTAATGCGATTTTTATGGCAGTAGATTATGAAATACACATTCTAGCATATCAAAAAAACCCCAACATAAATCAGTAAAGAAAAAATGGGAATTTCAGTTCACTTTGTTGAGATATTCAGAGTCATAGTGCAGTTTTTTCCTCCAGTTTTGCTGGAGAAGATTGCATTCTGGTAATTTTGCACTGTAGTTAAGCTTATAATCTGATTGGTCCAGCACTATTTGCCTCGTGTGGTGTGTCATATACTGAAGTGAGACTGTGGTGAGTGGCCGTTCATCAGACAACTGTATGTGCTTTTCACCACCTTTGGCTTGTATCTCCTCAAGTGTGCCCTGAAAGAAGTGGTTAGAGTACAAGTTCTTTCCTTGGCTTCTCTAGCGTGTTGTCTTGGCACAAGTTCTCTGATATTCCTATGGGAAATGAGATTTTTTTTTTTTTTTTTTTTTTTTTTTTTTTTTTTTTTTTTTTTTTTTTTTTTTTTTTTTTTGTTTCCTTTTTTTCTTTTGTGTTGTTTTTAT